>CM067168.1:163479095-163520860 GCA_034093135.1 Erigeron breviscapus | reverse complement strand
GTAAACATACAACGAACAAACACACAATCCAACATGGAAATTTATTTAAAGCAAGGAAACACACAAACTTAGTTCAAAGGTAACGAAACAAATTACAGAACAAAAACAGTCATTACAAAGATTTAGAACAAGATGGACTAGTCCTAGAAGCATTTGATCTAGCATTTACACTAGGTCTACGAACTATCCACTCTTGTTTAACAGTAGCATATGTAGATTTTCCATCAAGCTTCATTTTGAAATGAAATTGCAACGGGTATTTTACTTGTGTGATTTATTTCTATGGTGACAAAACCGTGATAATTGAGTACGTGGATTAATCATCAATGATTTAGAACTATGTGTAAAATGACTAGCATGATAGATGTTATTCTTATTTCAAAGGTTATGTGCTAATGATGATATTATTGTTGCGTATATAAATTTGTGATGAGAAACAAAAGTTTAAAGAGTGTTTGATGCACTACTTTCTCGTATTATGCTCCTACTATATATGTAACTTAATCTTAATTGAGATTATGATTTCATATGAGTAATATCGTAAAATGGCAATTGGTTTTGATTTTGAATATAAATGTGAATTGATATACACCAAAGTAACGAGCTTTACTGAAAACAACATACAGTTATGCTAAATATTCTTTTTTGAAGAGAATGTGATATTTTAGTGATTGATGTAATAAGCATGGGCTAGACATGGTTTATTTATTTATGTTGAGATATTTTGACAATTGATCAATAATAAATATGTGCAATTTGAAGTTTAAAGAGTGTTTGATGCACTACTTTCTCGTATTATGCTCCTACTATATATGTAACTTAATCTTAATTGAGATTATGATTTCATATGAGTAATATCGTAAAATGGCAATTGGTTTTGATTTTGAATATAAATGTGAATTGATATACACCAAAGTAACGAGCTTTACTGAAAACAACATACAGTTATGCTAAATATTCTTTTTTGAAGAGAATGTGATATTTTAGTGATTGATGTAATAAGCATGGGCTAGACATGGTTTATTTATTTATGTTGAGATATTTTGACAATTGATCAATAATAAATGTGCAATTTGAATTGTATGCATTTTTAGGTATGGTTATGTCATTAATTTGGTCCTTGGAACAAATTTATAATATATATATAGGGGTTGGGTATTGTAAAACAAGTATTAAAGTAAAACAAATAGGACATGATCTTGACCCTTAGATCATGGTTAAATTGATGCACGAAGATTCACGAAACAATTGATGCACGATGATTTTCATGATGCACGGTGATTTTCAGTAAAGAAAAACCTATTGTTTTATTTGTTTTACTTTAATACTTGTTTTATTTTACCTAAAACCTATATATATATATATATATATATTTGTCATGAGAAACAAATATTTAAAAGCAGTGACATGTATTTGAGACAATAAATATTTGGCATTATGGTTTGTAGTGAAAAAAAGGATAATTGGATGGGAACCCCCTGATCTCATGTAACATTTGGTACCCACTAATCCCCTAGTTAGGCTAGTGTCCAGGTGATTCTAAACCACTTAATAATCCCCTGATTATCTCAAGTTTGCCTTTGGCAAGACTCGAACCCAGGATCCCCTGAAGTGGGCTGGTGCCACATGGGCTATTACCAATGTAATGTCCATATTTTTATGGACCTTGATTATTGCATTAGTGACATTATTAAGGTGATAAGATGAGATGTCATTAACTGTGAAAAGATGAATAGTAATGACACTATGCAAAAGATAAAGGTGTCAATATATCGATACGCATTATGATCATGAATATGCAAGTCACATATCATGAATAACGGAAACGATATATGTGTATATCAAATGTTATGAAGTTGCTAAGAATGACGGGTACATGAAATACGAGAAAAATATATCTTGATTGACTAGAATTGTTTTGACTTTTGCATATATGTGTAAGTTACGTGGTTATATATGCTTATACGACACATCGTTTAATGATTAATGGCATATACGTTCTTAGCAAATTTTGTTATTTTACCGTTATAAAACATTTTTCTTGTTTGATATAGCTTGAGACTAATATCGATATTATTGAATTGTGTGAAAACTCAAAAGAGTTTATATCAATTTGAAGGAGAATTAAAGCTTCACAGTACCGATGTACTATATTCTCCAATATGATTTAAAATGTCAAGTGCAATTGAAGCACATGTGGTCATAAACTAGAGGTTTATGAGTCGAGATTATATGATTGATTGGCATGACCGGATGGACCATCCCGGTTCAATGATTGATGCGAAATGTATAGAAGAGTCAAGAGATTCTTTAAGTGATTATTTGAATTGAGATCATTTGCTCTATCAGAAACTATATGCCAAGAACGATAGATTAAACAGCACAGAGAAGGGACGGGAGGCACCATTCTCTCCTCTCATCCCTCTCCCCCACCCTTTTTAATTGTTGGAACAGAGCAAGGAGATGTAAGTTAGGCCTATACATCATCCTAAGAAAAGACCATTTAGTGTTTTAAATCGATGCATCGTCTACTAAATGGGTCACCAAAGTCGCAACATGATGTTTGCGTAATTAATTGCTCATCTTGTAAGATTGAGAGCATGTTCCATATTGTATTGGTAATAATGATTATTGAGAGCAAATGAATGACTATAGATTGGGGCCATGTTATTATTCAACATGCAATAATTTGAATTCGCATCATGCCAAGAATTTATTGTGTTTCCTCCCCATTGAAATTGGTTTATGGTCAGAAACCACATATGTCTCATAAGAGTTTTGAATGTGCAATATATGATTAAGTTGCTCCACCACAATGCACAAAGATGAGACATCTAATTTAAACTCGTGGATGAGAAACCTATATCACACAGGGGAGACGAAACTCACCTAAACCCATCATAAGTTGAAATTAAAAAAATGTGACCACTTTTATCTAGGATAAGACTCGAACTTGAGATCTCTTGTGAGCAAATAAACCTCCTTGTTGTTAAATTATTTAGTAGTGGTTATAAAATATATTGTTTTTCCATTTTTAATAATTAAAAATTTAAAACATAATATATGCTTGATAACACTAGAAAAAAAAATGTGTTAACGACCCATGACCTTATAATGGAACTTCTGGCGATAAACTCACCGGAATCACATCTGAGGCTGGTCTGCCCGGCGCTTGTATGCCAAAGAAAGGTGCTGAGTTACCTGCAGTGACTGGAGACGAGGTGGTCGTGGGCGGCAGAGAGGGTATGCCAGATAAGGTGGTGGAACCAGATGTGCCAGATGAGCCAGAGAAATCATGTGTTGGTGGATTGCAAGGGTTAAAGATAGGAGAGAAAAAGGATAATGGTAAGAAATCTGAAACTAATACAGCATCAAAGGAGGAAGAAGAAGAAGAAGACGAGAAAAGGCCAGCCTTGACAGAAGTTTGTATATGATGTGTTAACCTTATGTTTGTAGTAGTCGAATAGTTTATGTGTTTCATTTTCTGCTATAGATGTTTAGAATGTGGTTCAGATCAGTACGCAATATAAAGCATAAAACTTGAGCAGTCGTTGAAGTTTGTATTCCTTTTTGTTCGAGTAAACGAGATGTAGTTAGTTATTATGAGTTCGATAGCTGAAAGCCTGAAAGGGTGAGTTGCAGACTCGTGTTTTTCTTTCCATGTTTTTACCAGTCAAATTGTTGTGTATTTTTTTTTCACCAAGTGAATTAACTTGATGCTTGATAATTAAAAAGAAGCAATATTAGACGGAAACCTGACATGGTTTAAAGGACATTGACAATGATAAGCTTATGAAAAGATTAATTAAGACTTGATGGTTTATATAAATTAAATTTTTATATCCAATGACATGACTTCAGAAAAATTCATGTTTTATCAAATACTTTAAAATCTAATGACATTTCAAGTTAATAAACATAGTGTGTATTGAAAAATAAATAAAATGAATTACTATGTAGACAAATTAATTAATTAGTTTAAGGTAAGAGACTAATAGATGCAATCACTTATAAATCCCCAAAGGCATCCATAGACCCCGGGATATTAGTTACTGAGTACCACTAGGCAGTAAAAAATCAACAAACCAAACATCATGGAACAGCAGCAGCCCATGGAATCCATGGGTGTGCTCATGACATACCCAATGTCTTCATACCTCGAACAACAACTCGACACCCGTTTCAACCTCTTCCGTCTCTGGACCATCCAAAACAAACCCGACTTCTTCAAACACAACTCCACTTCTATCCGAGCCGTTGTCGGGGACACCAACATCGGTGCTGACCAACAACTCATCGACTCGTTACCCGGTGTGGAAATCGTGTCAAGTTTTAGTGTTGGGTTGGACAAGATAGATTTGGAGTATCGTAAGGAGAAAGGGATTAGATATCTAATTTAAACTTGTGGATGAGAAACCTATATCACACAGGGGAGACGAAACTCACCTAAACCCATCATAAGTTGAAATTAAAAAAATGTGACCACTTTTATCTAGGATAAGACTCGAACTTGAGATCTCTTGTGAGCAAATAAACCTCCTTGTTGTTAAATTATTTAGTAGTGGTTATAAAATATATTGTTTTTACTTTTTTAATAATTAAAAATTTAAAACATAATATATGCTTGATAACACTAGAAAATAAAATAAAAGTAGTAATGAATTATAACTAGTTGACCAACAGGAAGACTGTAAGGGACCTAAATTGAAACGAAAGAAACCATCAGTATTAATATATAATAAGTAAGAAATATAGGGGCTAGATTAATTATGATAACTAGCATGGTACCCGCGTAATGCGGGCGGCGGTGGGGACGACGGTCTAGTGGTGTCGGTGGATCTCATCATCACCTTGGGTTGGGTCAAAATAAGGAGATCCTTCCTGTGGCGGATGCAATGAAGTGTGAGACATCTGTGGAAACTGAAATTCATCGACTCCATTGGCTCCATTAAGCTGGTTCCAAGCCATTCGTAGCTGCTCCTGCTCCATCTCGTAAAAGTAACGCTGCCTCTCAATGTCCCAGATTATGGCATGAGTCCATATCTCTACCCGTTTTTCTCTTTCTTCTGCCCGTTTTTCCCCTTCTTTAGCCCGAATCTCAGCCTGATTTTCTCTTTCTTCTGCCTGCCGTTCTCTTTCCTCAGCCCGTTTTTCTCTTTTTTCTGCTAGCTTTTCTCTTTCTTGTTCACGGCGTTCTGCCTCTAACACCTGACGTTTCATCTGCTTTTGTATGTTGGTAACCATTGTCTTCATTTCGTCGTATTGTTTTTGGAGTATAGAAGATTGCTTGTCAATTAAGTATTGGAATTTGTTAAACAAGTATGTCATTTCCACATTTGGATTAGGGACAGGCGTCTGAGGTGGTGCTTTTCTTGAGCCTTCCTTTGGAAAGATAACTTGTTCCTCCATCTCACTATCATAAATTATGTATTCAGTTGGGGATTCTAAGAATTCGAGCATGCCAAATGATGCCTTTGATATCACACGGTGTACTGGGGGGATAACCCTGACGCATTCACCTTCAGACACGGCTCCCAATCTACAGAGTATCTCAGAAATGTAGTTTCCATAGGGAATGTATCGTCGACTTTGCTGCTCATACATATCCCATATGTCATCCATCATCAAATGTGCAAAGCTATACATGTAATCTCCTGTTAATAAAGAGTGGAGGACATGGATCTCACGACGATAGATCAACCTGCAAAAAACATCAGATCCACGAGAGAGAAACGTCGACTCAGCTATTCGCCACAAAACTTTCGCTAGTGGGGTCATCATTGATATCTCATACCCCTCTTTTTCCATGATCTCTACATTTTCCTCTCTCCCGAAAACCGTCTTACAGGCTTCACTCAATCTAATTCTGTTTTCTGCGGTGCTAGCCTGAGAATCCACTTCCTTGAAACACGTATATGGCAAATCTGTGCGAGTGTCAACTCCAAGAAGATCCCGGATAATTCTGGGAGTGATGGTATAGGAGTTACCATCAACAATGCCAGTCAATTCATCCCCATTTCTTGAGAGTGATGCCATCCACTGTTCGACAACCCGAGTATAAATCTTGTCGCAGTTGAAACTAAACAAATTTTCCCATCCCATCCACTTAAAACGTTCTATGATCGTATAACCTTCAAATTCTGCTGGATTCAGTGACTTGCATTTGAGGATACCACTGAGTTTCTTCATGAACAAGCAATTCTCAATTATTCAAAAGAAGACAATTTAAAAAGACGAAGATCAATTATTTTCAATGACGTGGAAAGACTTCAATTATCAATGAAGACTCCGGAAGACTCAAGAAAGAAGACTCCTCTTCTATATAAGGGAGTGAAGACTCTTCATCAAGGATCATCGAAATTTTTTTATATTTTCTTTATGTATGAAAAAATCTCCCAAAGAAAAACTTCTATTATCAACTGCTCTATGTTCAAGAAATTTAGATTTTCAAATTATTGTAGCTCCTCCCGATTGTAAGACAATCATTTGTAATCAAGATTTTCAATCAATAAATTCAGGTATTATTTAAATTTATGTTGTCTTTAATAATGTTATTGCCATCATTCATTTTTAATTCAATCTTTCATGTTTATATCTCGATCCATCAATTATGGTATATATATATTATATATCGACGGAAAGGAACAAAAAGAAAGAAACAGAAAGACCCAAAAGAAAAAAAAAAAAGAATACAAGGAAGAAAAAAAAAGGGTAAGAGAAAAGAAAAAACAAAAATTTTTGTTTTTTCTATTAGTTATTGAAGCGGTCGAATAAGCCGGGGACGGACCCGGGCGCGACCCTCCCCAATTCGCTCCCCACCCTTGCGGTATCAGTGTCACGAAATGGTGTTACACCCGGTAATCGACCAGTACCGGTTTGATCACCGGTGTATACCGTCCACCCTAATTACTCGCTAGATTCTTAGGACTCTTCAAGGCTAAAGATTACTTTTACTTGCTAAATAATGTTTATCAACTCAACTTTTATACAGATAAAGTAAGACTCAACAAGCAAATCATACACGAAATCAGCCATATGATTGATTAAAAGTGAGAAACTGAGAATACAAAAACATAGAACAAAGTAGAGTTTTCATTAAAACGGTAACAAAAACATGACTGCTTGAAGAGGCGAGTGGTAGAGTGCACTCACTCTTACATAGAACCCTAATATGAATACTACATACACCACCCTTTGACTTCTCTAAATTACATAAAATGCACCAGAGTAATAGTTGAAGTAGAATATCCTTTTTTAGTCCCTCAACTGCTACAAGATCTTCACTTCAGTCCTTTCTTCTTAGCGTCATATCCTTGAATGCATATCATCAACAAATCTGTAAACAATATTTTAAGTTAGCATAATTAATTTGATAAGTTAAAAATATGTCAATATGATCCAGTCATACTTAGCACCCGATGTGCTGCTTACCTGAGGTAACTTTTTCTGTGTATGTATATTCACATCTAGACATTTCATATGCACACTTTATTAAATTGATTAAAGTAAAAACACACACACACACACACATATGCACGATCCCCACACTTTGTATATATATGAATTTATTCATCTATGTTTTTTCCACTTATATGCTGTATACATCTCTAAAAATGTTCGTCCATTTTTTTATACATATTTGAGATGTATCATGTATGAATAAGAATTTAGTAAGTTTGTATATCATTTGAGGTTCTTATATATGCCATGCTATGTTTTACTGGCTCTAAGGATCTATTTAATATGTGAACCATGAGTGGCTAATTTCCGAAACACAGACCAGCTTCAATTCATTTTCGCGTATCTTGACAATCTTTATTTTTCAGTTAGAAAAGTTTGAGCTCGCCCGTGGTGTAATTCTTCCAGGTCTTCATATGCTCATAATTCTAACTAATGTCTTTTAAATATGATTGTGTCGAAAACTCACATTATTCATTTTTCATTAATATTTCTTATGCTTTTACATAACAAATGTAGAAAGGTTTACAACCCATATATTTGGGAAATGGAAACATGGTTAAACGCCAGGTATCGATGACTTTGATGGCACTGTTTGCTTGAAAAAACTCTGAACTAATATCAACTTCTTTTGGGCCTGCTTATTGTTGTTCATGCCTCTTCCAGTCAACGGATCGGGGTGACTTGACTTTCCTTCAATTGTCAAAGTTTTGTTTCCACAGTTTGGTTCAATCAATTTCCTTTTCGGACCATTGAATATCTGCAACTAGATCCTTTTTGGACCTAGTAGTTTGATGCCTATGGGCTATGGGTTTGATCCTAAATAAATAAGCATATGTGTTTTGACTAGAGTATCTCCAGAAGTCTTGCAGAATTTCTTTGATCTGGAGCAGTATCCTCTTCTTTCAGAACTTATAATTTGCAGGTAACTATTTGTGTACAGTTAATTGAACAATTCTTAAATCTGGCCATACTATAAATGTCAATACCAACCTGTGTACTTTTGAATGAGTCAGTTCATCTTTTCATTTAGTACTCTTTTCATCTCATTAAATCTAAAGAGAAAACTTGATGCAAATGCATTGCTTAATTCCATAAAAGTTGTTCAACCCTTGCAAACATACAAGAATTACCCATGTGACCAGATCAACATTTTTAGAACAAAAAGACTACGCGGAAAAAGGCTAAGATCAAATATAATCATAATAGGAATCAAGGACATATATATAATTTCAAATATGAAACTTCAAATAAGTCATAGAAAATAAGCTAAGAGAAAAAAAAGCCTTATGAAGATGGGCTATAAGACTAAGCTAATAATAGCCTTAAGTAAGCATATAAACCTCGGAACATAAAAAATGAGCTTATCATTCCTTGAAAGGCAAACAAGTTAATAAGCAATAAGCAATATCATATATACTCCACCATGTTTACTGAAGATGCACTATTTAATTAATTTCTCCCATCTGTTTTAGAGTTGCAAGGTCTAGCCTTCTGTTTTAACTTATTCAACATCCATGCCTACATGACTACATCTAGGTCTACCCAATGCAGTTACTTCCTGAACACATTGTTTATAATTGGTGCTCCATCCTAATTGCCTACTTACTCCTAATTCAAACAGATCACCACCAACTTATCGTCTATGGAACAAAATACCTCCATACAACAGATCTAATGACCGCCTAAACAGAGTATTGAGAGGGCGCAGATCTAAAGTTAAACAAATTAGACGCTCCAGATTGGAAGTCGAGCGCAACAGTTCACTACCCCAAAATAATTAGTACCTTACTTCAATAGGCTTACTAGTTTCTTCTCATATGGGTCATTGACCCATGAAAATACAAGCACATTGAATTAACCAAAAAATAAACCTCAGCAGTCATTGGTGGGGCTCTGTTCATCTTTTCATATAGTACTCTTTTCATCCAATTGTATCCAAATAAAAGTTGTTCAAAACCAGCAAACATCGATTTGATTAAAGTCGTCCAGGATAAGTACGGGGAAGACTATGAGGAAGAAGACTTCTTACATTTCGGGCCATAGATGTCATGGTAGAGAGGCTGAAACGGCTTCGGGATCTCATCATCACCTTGGGTTGGGTCAAAATAAGGAGATCCTTCCTGTGGCGGATGCAATGAAGTGTGAGACATCTGTGGAAACTGAAATTCATCGACTCCATTGGCTCCATTAAGCTGGTTCCAAGCCATTCGTAGCTGCTCCTGCTCCATCTCGTAAAAGTAACGCTGCCTCTCAATGTCCCAGATTATGGCATGAGTCCATATCTCTACCCGTTTTTCTCTTTCTTCTGCCCGTTTTTCCCCTTCTTTAGCCCGAATCTCAGCCTGATTTTCTCTTTCTTCTGCCTGCCGTTCTCTTTCCTCAGCCCGTTTTTCTCTTTTTTCTGCTAGCTTTTCTCTTTCTTGTTCACGGCGTTCTGCCTCTAACACCTGACGTTTCATCTGCTTTTGTATGTTGGTAACCATTGTCTTCATTTCGTCGTATTGTTTTTGGAGTATAGAAGATTGCTTGTCAATTAAGTATTGGAATTTGTTAAACAAGTATGTCATTTCCACATTTGGATTAGGGACAGGCGTCTGAGGTGGTGCTTTTCTTGAGCCTTCCTTTGGAAAGATAACTTGTTCCTCCATCTCACTATCATAAATTATGTATTCAGTTGGGGATTCTAAGAATTCGAGCATGCCAAATGATGCCTTTGATATCACACGGTGTACTGGGGGGATAACCCTGACGCATTCACCTTCAGACACGGCTCCCAATCTACAGAGTATCTCAGAAATGTAGTTTCCATAGGGAATGTATCGTCGACTTTGCTGCTCATACATATCCCATATGTCATCCATCATCAAATGTGCAAAGCTATACATGTAATCTCCTGTTAATAAAGAGTGGAGGACATGGATCTCACGACGATAGATCAACCTGCAAAAAACATCAGATCCACGAGAGAGAAACGTCGACTCAGCTATTCGCCACAAAACTTTCGCTAGTGGGGTCATCATTGATATCTCATACCCCTCTTTTTCCATGATCTCTACATTTTCCTCTCTCCCGAAAACCGTCTTACAGGCTTCACTCAATCTAATTCTGTTTTCTGCGGTGCTAGCCTGAGAATCCACTTCCTTGAAACACGTATATGGCAAATCTGTGCGAGTGTCAACTCCAAGAAGATCCCGGATAATTCTGGGAGTGATGGTATAGGAGTTACCATCAACAATGCCAGTCAATTCATCCCCATTTCTTGAGAGTGATGCCATCCACTGTTCGACAACCCGAGTATAAATCTTGTCGCAGTTGAAACTAAACAAATTTTCCCATCCCATCCACTTAAAACGTTCTATGATCGTATAACCTTCAAATTCTGCTGGATTCAGTGACTTGCATTTGAGGATACCACTGAGTTTCTTCATGAACAAGCCCTTTCGTTGTTCGAATGGATGTTCAGACAATGTTAATCCAGTAATATAATCGTAAGGAGATTGCGTATCCCGTTGGCGTTTTTCTCCAACTCCTGATGGTCTCATATCTGTTTAAGAAGGAAGAACTATAATCATTAATATACATCTACACAGTATGATTCAATTTAAGATGGGACCACGAAAAAGATCGCTAAGAATGATCATGTTTCATCTGATTAATTCTTTGAAACAAGAATCCTTCTGATTAATGACTTATATTCTTCATGATCTCAAAATATCGTCGTTACTTCCAAGTAAAATTCATGAGTCCATGACCATCAATCCAATTGCCACACCACAACATATATATAATTTTTTAAAACAAACATATAGATCCCGATACACATTCATATGATTATGCACAAGGTTCACGATACAGACCGAAACTTAGTAGAAACACATAAGAAATCACATAAAGTGAAAAAACAGCCTAAATTTTAAATACTACCTAAACATAAGATTTACAAAAATTAAACCCAACATTACATCACAATTGGCACAAAGTATTTTTCAGGCAAATAATGACTTTGATGTTTATGCACAACATGGACATTCATTGAATTGCCACAACACATCATACATACATCCCAGATACACATTCATAAGTTTATGCACAATATGGACAAAAATTTAGCATAATCATACATACGAAATTACATAAATAAACATGAAACTCAGAAAAAGTCCGAAAATAGCCTAAATATTGAAACACCACCTAATCACAAGATTTACATATGAGAAATGATTCTTCCTCCTACAAATTTTTTGTTAACGACAAATCTACTCTACTCTAAACTACCCCAAATAATCCTAAACTACCCAAAGTTAAAACTAATCATGCATAAGGAGTCACTGTTTCATCAATGAGAGAGTGGCTTTTAGTAACCATTTACGACTACTCATATCATGGTCTTCCTAAATCAACAATCGATTACTATATTTATAAGCAATTTATACAGAAAATAACAAACAACATGTAACCAATTATGTTCAACTCGTTCATATATAATAAGTATAACCATAGTTCTAAGACCATTCCTAAATCCTAACGACCTCTTTCCTTGAAACCGAAGAGCTTGTCACTTGGTAACGCCGTGGACAACATCTCTTCGTTTGCTTGGTCAGTTTGGTGGTCTTCGGTTAAGCAACGAGGAAGTGAGTCAGTGACGAGGGCGTGGGTCCAAAAGGATATATGTGTGTGTGTGTGCGCGTGTAAAATGATAAAAGGAAGTGAACAGGTGTGTCAGTTTAGAAATGCTGATATGCTTTGAGCTGACACAACTCACGAAAGAAGTAGAGAAAACACTATTGGTAAAGTAAGTAAACATCCAATGTCGTCTTTCATGGGTTTTGGTGTATGGGGGAGGTTGAAATGTAGACAGCCTTACCTCTACCAAGGTAGAGAGACTGCTTCCAGGTTCTATCTAAATAATAGAAAACGACCTCCGGCCTTTGCATAGGGCGAGGATCGTACACTTGACCTCTGTCTCTAGAGCAGGAGTGTTAACCACTTGATCCGACCATGCTACTTTTGATAATTGACTAAAAGTAGAAAGAAAACACTATTGGTAATGGACTATAGGCAACAACTCGATGTGGTTAACAGAATACAAATTGTTGGTTGCACCTATAAATTAGAAAGAAAAATGTATAATATTTCAAATAAAAGTGATAAATTTGCCACAACTTTTGATTCATTCGCAATGTATAACTTTTATAGCAAAACTATACAAGTTAGTAATGCATATTTTTGGTATACTTGTCAAAAGTTGTGATATATTTTGATGCAAGAAGTACTCCATATATTTTGGTGAAAAATATGTATTTCTTATAGTTAAATCCTTGAAATAAATAAATCAGAACCACATATGAGAAAATTAATTAAGGCACATGAGTATTTTCTTCACCTACTACAATCAAATTTTTTGCCATTATAAAAAACTGAAAAATAAGAATGGTTTTTACCTTGTTGTAGAAGCGTCATAGTTGGTTCAATGGGGCTCTGCCTCTAATGGTTGTAGTGGGTTAGGGTTTGGTGGTTTAAAATGATATGGGTTTAATTCTTTGCCGTTTTTAACCATGTTAACGTACAGGACAGGTGAGATGGCTTCATTACCGGAAATGGCATTTCAATTGCATATTTTTATCACCGCAGCAAGGGTAGAATATGGAACAGTTTATAAAATAAAGAGTAAATTACATTTTTCGTCCCTGAACTTGGCTCGTTTTGCACTTTTTGTCCTTAAAGTGAAAAAATAGCACTTTTCGTCCATGAACTTGACACTTTTTCACTTTTCGTCCCCGCGATAACAGCTGTTAGTTTTTCTCCGTTAAAGTTGCAACATTCGTTAGTTTTTTTGTTCACTTTTCGTCCTTCCCATTTTTTTCACTTTATTTTCATTTTGATAATTTCATAACTGCCCAGCGATGTAGAAATCGTAAAGGAGTAGGCAACGAATCTCAAAAGAAACTATTGAATGAGTAGAGTCAGTATCAAATAATACAAAGAAAGCACGAAACTCTATGAACACATCGAACAAAACATTAAATAAAAGTACAATTAACACGATTAATAAATAAAATCAAACACATAATATGTCATCTCTACCAATGTACTAAAATACGATTGAGGTTTTCTTTAGGTGACACATGACACTATATTTAAACAACGCATGTATCTTTTAGGCTATACTTAATTAAACTTTTTTTTTCCTTTCAAAATAGCATTAATAAACAATAAATATTCATACTTTTAGTATTATTAAAAGTAGTATTATATTTATTATGATCATATCTAATTAAACATATATATGTAAATTATTTAACATTTTTGATTATTGAACTTTACAAATCATCAAACCAACCCATAATTATACTATAATGTTTTTGTTAAGTATATTGTGCTATCTAACTTGCGATAAATATATTTTAGTAAGTATAAATATAAAAAAAATGTAATGTCTCTTGCTCTTTTTTTAAATACGGTTTATACACCATTGTACAGTTATGAAATTATCAAAATGAAAATAAAGTGAAAAAAAATGGAAAGGACGAAAAGTGAACAAAAAAACTAACGAACGTTTCAACTTTAACGGAGAAAAACTAACAGCCGTTATCGCGGGGACGAAAAGTGAAAAAAGTGCCAAGTTAAAGGACGAAAAGTGCTATTTATTCACTTTATGGACAAAAAGTGCAAAACATGCCAAGTTCAGGGACGAAAAATGTAATTTACTCTAAAATAAAATATATAATATATATTTTATATACTTTTAAGGAATTTAAACTTTGTATTCTGTAAGATCATTATATACCCGCCGCCAATCGCAGTTGGAAGAATGTGAGATTTTAAGGTTTTGTATGAGAAAAATCTTCATGGGATGCAGAAAATGGATTTTTAGCTGTTTTTAAAGATCAGAAAAGTTAAAGTCAGATCCCCTCAAGTTACCCCAACTTGAGGGGTAAAGTTAACACGATCTTGACCCTTGAATTAAAATCAAAGGTTAAGATACAAAATTGATTATTAAATCTTGACCTTTGATTTTTAATTAAGGGTTAAGATTTTCATAACTTTACCCCTCAAGTTAATACTTACTTGAGGGAATCCTCACCCTTATATACCAGCCGCCAATCGCAGTTGGAAGAATGTGGGATTTTAAGGTTTTGTATGAGAAAAATCTTCATGGGATGCAGAAAATGGATTTTTAGCTGTTTTTAAAGATCAGAAAAGTTAAAGTCAGAAAAAGGCCATTTATAATAGTTGGTTGGGAATGTGATTTGGGTTAAAAAATTGATTTTTTTAATTTTTGCTTTGCATAAAAAACAAAATGAGATTGCAAAAAATTTATAAAACTAAAAATATGATATTACAAAAATCATATACTAAAATCATCTTTTAGGTTGTGACCTATGGGTAAGTCTTTGATTTTGGGAGAATCAATCTAGGTTCGAGTCCATTTTTACATTTATGGGGTGAATTAAGAGATTTTCTGAAAGTCTTAAGTTTCATCTGAAACACGCGTGTAATGTATGAATAGATATAGATTATAATGTCACTAAAAAAAATCTTTTTTTAATTGCAAAAACCATACTAAAACTTAGATCATAATAAACAAAGCTGGATATCACAACGTGACACACATTACGTTGGCTCCGGGAGCACCACACGACCATCTATAACGCACCGTGATATCTTTCCCAATGTGTACTACTTCTCTAACCATGTTTAGAAGATTCCAACTCTCAAGAGACTCATAATTAACCTCCTATCAAGGTACTATCCAAAGGGTGCATATAACACACCTATTGATTAAAACATGAATGAGACCGTTACCTGACGATAAGGTCACACAAGACTCGGAGGTATGAAGAACATTTCATAAATGTTGTATACACAGGTTTGAACATTGATATCACACTATATACTTTTGGTTATATACTAGCACTAATGCTCGTGCGTGATGCACGGTTATTTTAAATTTTATTTATTTTTTTATCCATGAGTTAATATAAGTCATACCACTTTATTTTACTATATGTAATAACTTCAGTTATGGATGATCAAACATAAATATTTATTAGTAAATATTATCTATGGTAAATAAATTTTATAATTCAGATGGTTTGATGCTTGAAAAGATTAGTATCATATGCCAATGAGGTTGGTAGCCCATTGCTAAGGTGGTATCTCAACGGAGTTCGAAACTGTGTATTATTAAGATCTATAAAAAAAATAAAAAAATCAAGTTAACCCGTGTAAATTCTTTACCCAATAAAAAAAAAGATTAGTATCATATAATTAACTAATTAAAATATATACATATCATTAAAATATATATATATATATATATACATAACTTACTAACAATAATTTAACTATTAGGAAAAAAAATACATACCATGATGCTTTTTATATTTGGATTCAATGCTAAATACTTACTAAGTTAAACAGCATGTTGTCATCGACCAAAACAATATTATAATAATCTAGCTTTTATAGTTTAGCTGTTTAGGACACTAATAAAGTGATTATTGATATTATTATTCGAGATATTTATACCTATTGTGTAAATATTAAATCTTTTTTTATTCGTAAAAAATAAAATAAATTATATTAGAAACATATATTAAATATGGTTATCTACTATATAACGTAATTATTATCCTAAAGGAATTAGGAAACTTAATTTATTTATAGATTATTATTATCAGTAAAGATATACTTAACTTATAGTTTAAATAGGACACATGTCATTCATAGACTGCGCCAAGTGTCTTACGAATAATACTTCAATCCTGTTTTAGTATATTGGTAGATAGATAGTTGAATACAGTGAGTTAACACTGTATTTAACAAAAAAATTTCTCATTCGTAGCTCTTAAATATATAAATAACATGCACTAAACCATTATACACAACAAAACCACCTTTAAAACTAATTTCCAACCGCCATACAACACTCCTTTAATAAATATGGGTACAAATGTACAACAATTAGTTCAGTGATGACCGATCCAAGGTAAAATTCACCAGTGGCACAATCTAATAACCAAAGTTACCAAACCATCAAGTATACTAAAAATTAAAAAAATAAAAAATAAAAAATAGGCTGGGCAATATGTAAAAGATTTGAGTCTAAACATATCAATATTTGACATTGAACATGTTAAAAGTCTGAGAAAATTACATTTTTGGTCCCTCAAGTTGGTAGGATTTTCAGTTATTGCCCTTAAGTGAATTAATTACAGAAAAAACCCTAAAGTTGGTCAATTTTTTCACTTTTCACTCGTGACTAACATCCGTCTATTTGGTCCGTTAAGTAAGGGGCAAATTTGTCATTTCACCATGTTCTTCTTCTTCATCTTCCACACTCAAGCCAATTTCCAGATTTCATTTCAATCATCATCATCATCTTTTTTCCCACCAAACACATCCCAAAAGCTAAAAGTTTTGAAGCTACCATCTTGATTTATAACTACCTAGCCTTCATATTTTCTCCTAAATTATATAACCTAGCTCAACAAAATCACATCACCTGAATATATAATTGCAAATTCCTTAAATATCATATGTGGACCAACCAAACTAAACAAAGATCGCATTTTTCAAAATACCCAATTCGTTTCCTACATGAAATCTGTTCGATAATGGATTCTAAACCCCATCTTCTACTCAAACTACTCTTTTTTTACAAATCCAAAATCCCCATCTTTACCCTACAATCTTTTCACTAGCAAATGAGTTTCTGACCCGACCCAACAAAAGCACATTTATTCTCTCGCAACTATCACTGTCGTCAGTGGGTGGGTTTTTATCTCCATCACTTATTTATTATCCAGATTCGGCAGACCTGACAAAGAAGTGTTGGTGGGTTGGAGAACGGGATCTGGAAAAGAAGTTTTGGTAGGTTTTGAGATTCTTTTTTTTGTTGCAAAACTGATGTTGGTGGGTTTTAAAAAGAAGTGTAGTTATATATGTATATGTGATACATGTGTGTATGTATATATGCATATGTGATTGATATAGATATAGATTTTGTGTGTATGAATGATTGGTTTTGGAAAAAATGTGATAAATATAGAAAAAGATATTGTTAATGAAGAAGTGGTGGATGTTTTGTATGTGATAGATATAGATATTATTGTTTTGATAGATATAGATACATAGATCAGAGGTGATATAGATGGATGATATACAGATTTATGTATTCTATAAGATGTAGTGTAAATTTTATATAGATTGATGGATTGATGATGGTTGTTGTAAATTAGAGTTAGAATGTGTTTGGTGGGGAAAGAAATAATGATGATGATTGAAATAAAATCTGGAAATGGGTTTGAATGTGGATGGAGAAGAAGAACATGGTGAAATGTCAAATTTGCCCCTTACTTAACGGACCAAATAGACGGTTGTTAGTCACGGAGTGAAAAGTGAAAAAATTGACCAACTTCAGGGTTTTTTCTGTAATTAATTCACTTAAGGGCAATAACTGAAAATCCTGCCAACTTGAGAGACCAAAAATGTAATTTTCTCTAAAAGTCTATTAACAATATCAAATCGTAAATGGTATACTTATTTCATCCCACTTTAAATGTCATAACTTGATTTTTTTAAGTCTTTTTCCTATTTTGGTTTGTTTTATATAACATTTAATGTAAAGTATATGAATGGATTGGATTTTATATACATTTATTGATATAATATTCATCAATTACTATATAATACAAACAAAAATATTTACAGATAAAGTCGAAATAAAAATACTTGAACAGTCAAATTATTACAATTAAAAAAAAGACGAGGAAAGTGTAATTAAGATCCATTTTATGTATTTGTACTTAAAAAAATGTTTGGATTAACCTATGACCTATGTTTTAAGGTTATTCTTAATCTCTACTATCTTATAAAACATTTCCTCCCTATTTTTTCCCTCAAAAAAGAACTTGAATTACCTAATTTACTCCTCTCTTTTATCCATTAGTTTGAATATCATCACCTAATATACCTATAATACCCTTAAATCTCAACCACTCATTTTCTTCTCTCTCCTCAAATCTCAACCACTCATTTTTTCTCTCCTCCATAAATCATTTTATTTCTCTAATTCATTCAAAATCTTTTATCTCAAAAACCGTATATCGATAAATTATAAAAACTATATGGGTGTTCTTAAAATTTCATGCTCTTTCATTAGAGATGTCATTCGATATACTTTCGACGAATTTTTAAATCCGAGGGCGGAGCTCGTACGGCTAAGGCATTTGGCTATCACACTCTATGACCTATCACCTCCTATGACCTATCACACTCTATGATCTATCACCTCCACCATCTCACCGCCGCAACGCGCGGGTACTTTCACTCGTTAAGAATAAACAATATATGGCTTATTTGTAAATTATTTTTCAATGTTTGGATTGGCTTAAGCTTTATAAGTTAATAATTTGTTTTAGATCTTTTAGTTAGCTTAACTGCTTAAGCATATATAGTAGCTTATGTTGATCAAATTACCAAAAAAACATGCTACATATTTTGTATTTAACATCTTATTGTTTGTTTGTTTTTTAGAACGAATAAGACAGAACTAGCAAGATGCTAGATTTGAAAGTAATAATACAAATACACACTTTAGCGTTTTCCCGAGGCCTTAACTGCGAGGTCCAACAAAAGGGTGAAAAAACTCTTGCCACTTACGGTGAGACGGAAGAAAACCCCCACCTATAGAGGCCACACCACTGGTTTTCACTCTAGGTTGTTTTTGATACAGACACATACAAGCCCCGAGGACGAACCACTTCAACCCATTAAACCTGACTAGATGCAAAAGCCAAACATGAAGAGTCATCTACAGAGTGGATTATCGTTCCAATCAACCCATGAAGCATGAAAATTCCGGCCCGATTCGTCATCCATAAGTAAGACGTAGACACAATGGAACTGAAGCATTCAAATTTACTTTCCTTAGTTCCATTATGAATAATATTGTTTCTCGTTTATGTCACCACCAAATAAATAATATTGTTTAGTTTTACTAATATATATTGAGTTTTAATCAAATGAAAACCAAAAAAAAAAAAACATCATCAAGTGTCAAATCTAGTCATACATTTCTCTCTTCTTTCATCTACCTTTTTTCTCCTTTTTCTTTTTTACCTTGTTCTTTTTATTTTATTTTTTTATATAATAGAACCCTTTAAGAAAAATTCTTGATAATGATACCGTACGAGCTCCGTACTTAATGGTATTAATAAGGGGTAGCTTGTGGAGTGATAAGTCATAGGGGTGATCAGTGAAAGCGTAATCTACTTGACGGACTCCGCCCTAGACTGACGGGCTCCGGTCTTAGTCACACGGACAACGCCCTTTGAAAATTTTATTTCTTATTTTTTTCTTTATGGGATTATATTTCAAAAAAATATATATATATATATTAGTAAATCAAAAAATATGGTAAAAAAATAAAAATAAAAGAAGGAAAAGAATAAAAAGGAGGAAATTATTAATTGAGATTTGGTCTTTGATTTTCAACATAATAATGATTTGCAAATAAACATTTACCATATTAGAGGAGTAATTATGATTTATATTTCATGGTTGTGATATTGAAAACATGTAAAAAGAAATAATCAACCAAAATCAAAGTACCACCACCACCATGACTCTGGTCCCTTCTTCCCCGCTTGCCACCACCACCATCTGCGGCTCCCTTCTTCCCCGCCTCCGCCACCACCACCGGCTATGTAAAATAGACTAAGCAAAAAAAAACTTATAAAAATGGGTTTAAATAAGCAAATAAGCCTAAGCTAATAATCTTTTCCGAACAGAAAAAATTAGCTTATCATGCATTGAAACACAAATAAGCTAATAAGCAATATGAAATATACTCCAGCATGTTTACAAAAGATGCATTACTGAATTATTTTCCCTAAGCACCATCTGTTTTAAAGTTGCAAAGTCTAGCCTTCTGTTTTGACTTGTTCAACATCCAAGTCTACCTGATGCAGTTACTTTCTAATTGCCTGCTCACGAACTTATCATTTATGGAACAAAACATTGTCATACAACAGATCTAATGACTGCCTAAACAGATTATTAAGAGGGCTTAGATCTAAAAGTTATAAAATTAACAAATTAGACGGTCCAGATTGGAAGTCAAGCGTGGCAGTTCACTACTGCAAATCATAAAGAATATAGGCATAGTAGTTAATTTACTTATCATAACATGCTTAATAATTAATACCTTAGTTCAATAGGCTCAAATCTATTTAATACTATATTATTCGGAAAGTTTGTAGTAATAGATAGAGTATTTGCCTTCAGTTTCCCTAATAGATTTTCATTTACATACTATATCTATTTTGTTGACCTTTTAGTTCAAATGGACCAATTTTGTCAACCCAAAACAGAACTGAATTCTTTGAAGTTTTATTGTAACTTTTGTGGATACATTAAAACACATGTCAAGGTTAAAGCACCTACAGAAGACCCGGATGACTATAATATGGGTTACTATGCAATGAGTAATGTGGCTTGCAGACCCACAACAACTAAGATGAAGAGAAACCAAATCACATGTCAGTCAAGCCATTATAAGACTTTATGAAGTCTGAACTGGC
The DNA here is from genome assembly GCA_034093135.1 of Erigeron breviscapus. Classification (NCBI taxonomy): domain Eukaryota; kingdom Viridiplantae; phylum Streptophyta; class Magnoliopsida; order Asterales; family Asteraceae; genus Erigeron; species Erigeron breviscapus. The sequence continues at coordinate 163,499,810 of CM067168.1, read as the reverse complement.
CATGTTTGTCACAGAAAAATGATGAACCTTGGTCGTAGTCGGCTAATTAAAATTATGGGTTGGACACTAATCCTATATACAGAGTATCATTCACATTCATGTATTTGAGTGCTTTGAAAATTATTGTATGATTTTAAAACTTCAATTATAAGAACAACTTCGTTCCTCAATGTCATATGTCCAAAGTAAACCAACCAAGATGACATGAACCAAAGATATACTCCACCATGAAGCATCAAATACGTCTAAGCTATAGAAAATAAGCCAAGAATAAAAAAAAATGAGCTTATCGTGCCTTGAAAGGCAGATAAGCTAATAAGCAAATCAAATATATTCCACCATGTTTACTGAAGATGCATAACTGAGTTATTTTTCCCCAATCACCATCTGTATTAAAGTTGCAAAGTCCAGCCTCCTATTTTGGCTTTTTAAACACCAATACATACATCCAGGCCTACTTCTAATTCACACGGATCTAATGACCGCCTAATCAGACTATTGAGAGGGCTTAGATCTAAAGTTCACAAATTAGACTGTCCAGATTGGAAGTCAAGCATAGCAATTCACTACCGCAAATCATAGTTTGCTTATCGTAACATTCTTAATAATTAGTACCTTACTTCATTAGGCTAAACAGTTTCTTTTCATATTGCTCATTGACCCATGCTTATAACTTATAGTGATAACTATATAGTATAGAATACAAACAAATCTACCAAAACAAAAACCTCATCAGTAATTGATGGGACTCTGTTCATCTTTTCATATAGTATTCTTTTCATTCCACTGAATCTTAAAAGAAACTTCATGCAAATGCAATGCTTAATTCCATAAAAGTTGTTCAAAACTTGCCAACATCGATTTGATTGAAATCTTCCAGTAAAATAAATACAAATCATACTAGAATTAAAATATCATAAAAGGCCTATCAATCTTACTATGTGACCAGATCAACATTTTCGGAACAAAAAGACTATGCTGAAAAAGGCTTCTTGCGTCTCGGGCCATAGATGTCCTGGTAAAGAGGCTGAAACGCCTTCGGGATCTCATCACCTTGGGTTGGATCATAATATGGAGATCCTTCCTGTGGCGGATGCAATGAAGTGTGAGACATCTGTGGAATCTGAAATTCATCAACTGCATTGGCTCCATTAAGTTGGTTCCAAGCCATTCGTAGCTGCTGCTGCTCCATCTCGTAAAAGTAACGCTGCCTCTCGATGTCCCAGATTATGGCATGAGTCCATAACTCTGCCTGTTTTTCTCGCTCGTCTGCCTGCCTTTCTCTTTTTTTGACCCGGTTTTCTCTTTCTTCCGCCCGTTTTTCTCCTTCTTTATCCCGAATCTCTGATTGTCTTTCTCTTTCTTCTGCCCGTTTTTCTCGCTCGTCTGCCTGCCTTTCTCTTTCTTTGGCCCATCTTTCTCTTTCTTCCGCCCGTTTTTCTCCTTCTTTATCCCGAATCTCGGACTGTTTTTCTCTTTCTTCTGCCCGTTTTTCTCGCTCGTCTGCCAGCCTTTCTCTTTCTTTGGCCCATCTTTCTCTTTCTTCCGCCCGTTTTTCTCCTTCTTTATCCCGAATCTCGGACTGTTTTTCTCTTTCTTCTGCCCGTTTTTCTCGCTCGTCTGCCAGCCTTTCTCTTTCTTTGGCCCATCTTTCTCTTTCTTCCGCCCGTTTTTCCCCTTCTTTATCCCGAATTTCTGCCTGTTTTTCTCTTTCTTCTGCCTGTTTTTCTCCTTCTTTATCCGATTTCTGCCTGTTTTTCTCTTTCTTCTGCCTGCTTTTCTCTTTCTTCTGCCCGCTTTTCTCTTTCTTTTGCTAGCTTTTCTCTTTCTTGTTCACGGCGTTCTGCCAACACCTGACATTCCATCTGCTTTTGTATGTTGGTAACCATTGTCTTCATTTCGTCGTATTGTTTTTGAAATATAGATGATTGCTGGTCAATTTCCACGTTTGCATTCGGAATGGGCGTTTGAGGTGGCATGTACTGGTATGTTTGAGAGAATTGATTAGTAGGTTTGGGCTGAGGAGGTGCTTTTCCTGTGCCTGCGTTTGGAAATGTAATTCGTTGCTGCATCTTTCTATCATAAATTATGTGTTCAGTTGGAGATTTTAAAAATTCGAGCGTGAAAAATGATTTCACTGATATCACACGCCACATTGGGGGGATCACCTTAACGTATTCATCTTCAGACACGGCTCCCAATCGATAGAGTATCTCAGAAATGTAGTTTCCATAGGGAATGTATTCTCGATGTTGCTGCTCATACATATCCCATATTTCATGGATCATCAGATGTGCAAAGCTATACAAGTAATCACCTGTTAATAAAGCGTGGAGGAGATGGATCTCATGAGGATAGATTGACCCCGTGAGAAGATAATCACGAGAGAGAAATGTTGACACACCTATTCGCCACAAAACTTTTGCTAGTGGGGTCATCATTGATATCTTATACCCCTGTTTTGCCTTGATCTTTACATTTTCCTCTCTCCCGAAAACCGTCTTGCAGGCTTCATTCCATCTAATTTTGGTTTCTGCAGTGTCAGCCTTGGAATCCACTTCCTTATAACGTATATATGCCAAATCTGTGCGAGTGTCAACTCCAAGAAGATCCCGGATAATTCTTGGAGTGATAGTATAGGACTTCCCATCAACAATGCCAATCAATTCATCCCCATTTCTTGAGAGTGATGCCATCCACTGTTTGACAACACCTGTATAAATCTTGTCACAGTTGAAACTAAGCAAATTTTCCCATCCCATCCTCATAAAACGTTCTTTGATCGTATAACCTTCAAATTCTGTTGGATGCAATGACTTGCATTCCATGATACCCATGAGTTTCTTCATGAACAAGCCCTTTCGTTGTTCAAAAGGATGTTCGGACAATGTTAATCCAGGAATGAAATCGAAAGAAGCTCGCGTAGCCCATGGGCGTTTTTCTTCAACTCCCGATGGTCTCATATCTGTTTTAGAACGAAGAACTATAATTATTAACATTCATCTACACAAAACGACTCAATGTAAAAATGGTGATGCCAAAAAAGATCTCTCAGAATGATCATGTTGCATCTGATAAATTCTTTGAAACAAAAATCCTTATACCAACATTATGCTTCGGATATCCTGTGTAACACTCAGACCACAATAGTGACTTATATTCTTCAGGATCTCAAAATATAGTTATTACATCCAAGTAAAATTCATGACCATTATTTCAACTACTACAACTCAACATATATACATCCTGGATACACATTCATATCGTTATGCACAAGGTTCACAACACGGCCAAAACTTACCATAAACAGATAAGAAATCATAGAGTACAAAATCAGCCTAATTGTGAAATACTTCCTAAACAGAAGACTTACAAAAATTAAACCCAACATGACAACACAATCGGCAATTCTACTTACAACCCTAAAGGTAAATTGTCAGGTTTTATCCCGAAGTATTTTTCAGGCAAAAAAATGACTTTAATGTTACTATCTATAAAAGCTTGCCATAAAATTCATGACCATTACTTCAATTTACATACATCCCAGATACAGATTCATATGTTTATGCATAATATGAACAAAAACTTGGCATAAAAATACATACAAAATCACATAAATACAGATGAAATTCACATAAAGTGCAAAAAAAAGCCTAAATGTTGAAATACTAACTAATAGGAAGATTTACATAAGAGAAATGATTCTTCTTCCTACTTTTTTTATTTTTATTTTTGAACTACAAATATCCTCTACTTCTAAATTACCCCAAATAATCCAAAACTACCAAATGGGCTGACAACACATTGGTTTTTCCTTGTACATTTTGTGCTTACAGATATACTATCATTCTACACATATGATGATTATAAAACTGGATTTCATAATCAGCCCACCAAAAACTCTGGAACACATATAGCATAAATAGATATATTTGTCTAAAAGAAAACATACCTCAACTTGATAGTTGACACCCTTTTTGTGGAATTGGAATTTTTTTTCCTCTTTTTGTGTAAATATAAATATTTTGTTTGTTTTTTTAAGTATAAAAATATTTGTAGATGAAGGACACTTTTGTTGATGAAAAAGGTTAGAATTTGAGAGAGGAAGGTACATGGGCGTCACGGCAACCTCAACATTATAAGGTGCAGGGCATAGCTTCAGAGACTACACCTGCACTCTCTCTCTTTCTTTCTTTCTTTTTTTAATCACTTACTTAAAACACTAATTTCTAATTACATCTATTAATTTCATCGTATGATTGTCCTTGGGATTTGGTCCAAACGGACATTTAATGCCCCTTATATCTTTCAGCCAAATGTTGTTCACGGGTTCGAAACCTTTGAAAGGCATATTGGGAAGTCTTTGCCAATGAGGTGAGGCATGAGGGTTTTCTCTAGCATTTAGCTGGTTTCCTCCAGAACGCTAGTGAGACTTCCACCGCCAGTCATGCCCACGGATTGACTGTGTTGGTGACGTGGTCAATCTCTACCGGACGATAAAGAGGCATGCCGCTGAGTCCAATCACCACTGCTGTTCAAAAAAAAAAAATCATGTATATTCTACCAAATTTTCTGATTATATTTGTAGCATTATCTAGATTTTTTTTTAATGATATACGGAGTATCATTTAACGAGAGTAAGTACCCGCGCGTTGCGGCGGTGAGATGGTGGGGGTGAGATAGGTCATAAAGTGTGATAGGTCATAGTGTGATAGCCAAATGCCTTAACCGTACGGGTTCCGCACTCGTATTTAAAAATTCGTCGAAAGTATATCGAATGACATCTCTAATGAAAGAGCATGAAATTTTAAGAACACCCATATAATTTTTATAATTCTTCAACATGGTGGTCTTTCCACACATGGATAATCAACTTCAACATGGTGGTCTTTCCACACATGGATAATCAACTTCAACATGGTGGTCTTTCCACACATGGATAATTACTTCAACATGGTGGTCTTTCCACACATGGATAATCAACTTCAACATGGTGGTCTTTCCACACATGGATAATTACTTCAACATGGTGGTCTTTCCACACATGGATAATTACTTCAACATGGTGGTCTTTCCACACATGGATAATTACTTCAACATGGTGGTCTTTCCACACATGGATAATTACTTCAACATGGTGGTCTTTCCACACATGGATAATTACTTCAACATGGTGGTCTTCCACACATGGATAATCAACTTCAACATGGTGGTCTTTCCACACATGGATAATTACTTCAACATGGTGGTCTTTCCACACATGGATAATCAACTTCAACATGGTGGTCTTTCCACACATGGATAATACTTCAACATGGTGGTCTTTCCACACATGGATAATCAACTTCAACATGGTGGTCTTTCCACACATGGATAATTACTTCAACATGGTGGTCTTTCCACACATGGATAATCAACTTCAACATGGTGGTCTTTCCACACATGGATAATTACTTCAACATGGTGGTCTTTCCACACATGGATAATTACTTCAACATGGTGGTCTTTCCACACATGGATAATTACTTCAACATGGTGGTCTTTCCACACATGGATAATTACTTCAACATGGTGGTCTTTCCACACATGGATAATTACTTCAACATGGTGGTCTTTCCACACATGGATAATCAACTTCAACATGGTGGTCTTTCCACACATGGATAATTACTTCAACATGGTGGTCTTTCCACACATGGATAATTACTTCAACATGGTGGTCTTTCCACACATGGATAATCAACTTCAACATGGTGGTCTTTCCACACATGGATAATCAACTTCAACATGGTGGTCTTTCCACACATGGATAATTACTTCAACATGGTGGTCTTTCCACACATGGATAATCAACTTCAACATGGTGGTCTTTCCACACATGGATAATCAACTTCAACATGGTGGTCTTTCCACACATGGATAATCAACTTCAACATGGTGGTCTTTCCACACATGGATAATCAACTTCAACATGGTGGTCTTTCCACACATGGATAATCAACTTCAACATGGTGGTCTTTCCACACATGGATAATTACTTCAACATGGTGGTCTTTCCACACATGGATAATTACTTCAACATGGTGGTCTTTCCACACATGGATAATTACTTCAACATGGTGGTCTTTCCACACATGGATAATTACTTCAACATGGTGGTCTTTCCACACATGGATAATTACTTCAACATGGTGGTCTTTCCACACATGGATAATTACTTCAACATGGTGGTCTTTCCACACATGGATAATTACTTCAACATGGTGGTCTTTCCACACATGGATAATCAACTTCAACATGGTGGTCTTTCCACACATGGATAATTACTTCAACATGGTGGTCTTTCCACACATGGATAATTACTTCAACATGGTGGTCTTTCCACACATGGATAATTACTTCAACATGGTGGTCTTTCCACACATGGATAATTACTTCAACATGGTGGTCTTTCCACACATGGATAATTACTTCAACATGGTGGTCTTTCCACACATGGATAATTACTTCAACATGGTGGTCTTTCCACACATGGATAATTACTTCAACATGGTGGTCTTTCCACACATGGATAATCAACTTCAACATGGTGGTCTTTCCACACATGGATAATTACTTCAACATGGTGGTCTTTCCACACATGGATAATTACTTCAACATGGTGGTCTTTCCACACATGGATAATTACTTCAACATGGTGGTCTTTCCACACATGGATAATCAACTTCAACATGGTGGTCTTTCCACACATGGATAATCAACTTCAACATGGTGGTCTTTCCACACATGGATAATTACTTCAACATGGTGGTCTTTCCACACATGGATAATTACTTCAACATGGTGGTCTTTCCACACATGGATAATCAACTTCAACATGGTGGTCTTTCCACACATGGATAATCAACTTCAACATGGTGGTCTTTCCACACATGGATAATCAACTTCAACATGGTGGTCTTTCCACACATGGATAATACTTCAACATGGTGGTCTTTCCACACATGGATAATCAACTTCAACATGGTGGTCTTTCCACACATGGATAATCAACTTCAACATGGTGGTCTTTCCACACATGGATAATTACTTCAACATGGTGGTCTTTCCACACATGGATAATCAACTTCAACATGGTGGTCTTCCACACATGGATAATCAACTTCAACATGGTGGTCTTTCCACACATGGATAATTACTTCAACATGGTGGTCTTTCCACACATGGATAATCAACTTCAACATGGTGGTCTTTCCACACATGGATAATTACTTCAACATGGTGGTCTTTCCACACATGGACAATCCACTTCAACATGGTGGTCTTTCCACACATGGATAATCAACTTCAACATGGTGGTCTTTCCACACATGGACAATCCACTTCAACATGGTGGTCTTTCCACACATGGATAATTACTTCAACATGGTGGTCTTCCACTCATGGACAATCAACTTCAACATGGTGGTCTTCCACACATGGACAATCCACTTCAACATGGTGGTCTTTCCACACATGGATAATCAACTTCAACATGGTGGTCTTTCCACACATGGATAATTACTTCAACATGGTGGTCTTTCCACACATGGATAATCACTTCAACATGGTGGTCTTTCCACACATGGATAATCAACTTCAACATGGTGGTCTTTCCACACATGGATAATTACTTCAACATGGTGGTCTTTCCACACATGGATAATCAACTTCAACATGGTGGTCTTTCCACACATGGATAATCAACTTCAACATGGTGGTCTTTCCACACATGGATAATCAACTTCAACATGGTGGTCTTTCCCACACATGGATAATCAACTTCAACATGGTGGTCTTTCCACACATGGACAATCCACTTCAACATGGTGGTCTTCCCACACATGGACAATCCACTTCAACATGGTGGTCTTTCCACACATGGATAATCAACTTCAACATGGTGGTCTTTCCACACATGGATAATCAACTTCAACATGGTGGTCTTTCCACACATGGACAATCACTTCAACATGGTGGTCTTTCCACACATGGACAATCAACTTCAACATGGTGGTCTTTCCACACATGGATAATTACTTCAACATGGTGGTCTTTCCACACATGGATAATTACTTCAACATGGTGGTCTTTCCACACATGGATAATTACTTCAACATGGTGGTCTTTCCACACATGGATAATTACTTCAACATGGTGGTCTTTCCACACATGGATAATCAACTTCAACATGGTGGTCTTTCCACACATGGATAATTACTTCAACATGGTGGTCTTTCCACACATGGATAATTACTTCAACATGGTGGTCTTTCCACACATGGATAATCAACTTCAACATGGTGGTCTTTCCACACATGGATAATTACTTCAACATGGTGGTCTTTCCACACATGGATAATCAACTTCAACATGGTGGTCTTTCCACACATGGACAATCCACTTCAACATGGTGGTCTTTCCACACATGGATAATCAACTTCAACATGGTGGTCTTTCCACACATGGATAATTACTTCAACATGGTGGTCTTTCCACACATGGACAATCCAACTTCAACATGGTGGTCTTTCCACACATGGATAATCAACTTCAACATGGTGGTCTTTCCACACATGGACAATCCACTTCAACATGGTGGTCTTTCCACACATGGATAATCAACTTCAACATGGTGGTCTTTCCACACATGGATAATTACTTCAACATGGTGGTCTTTCCACACATGGATAATCAACTTCAACATGGTGGTCTTTCCACACATGGATAATTACTTCAACATGGTGGTCTTTCCACACATGGATAATCAACTTCAACATGGTGGTCTTTCCACACATGGATAATTACTTCAACATGGTGGTCTTTCCACACATGGATAATTACTTCAACATGGTGGTCTTTCCACACATGGATACCAACATAACATAAAAATATGCAAATATACTCACCTCCTCCGCAATTAGAACAACAATGCTAAAACGATTAAGCACAAACAAGCTTCAACCTATAATCATATCATAAAATGCATAAGCTTATATTCACAACTTGACTAGCTTAACCTAGCCATACTCAATCACTAGCCTTTCTAAACCCAAAACCCAACCCATTTGTCATTGAGTTGCTTTCATCTTTAACAACAACATTAGGTAGTTCATCCTACCAATTTCATCCACCTTTCAATAACTAGCAAAAATTCATCTTTTCACATTAACTAAAATTTTCACATGAACTTATCCATTTCATAATCAAACTCAACATATAACTCAATGACAACTAGGTTAACTAAGGAATTGGGAAGAATTAACCATAATTCATTTTCTAGCAAAACCCCCAATTTGGTTCATCCATGAACCCTAATTTCAAAAGAAAGATGAAAAACTAAATTAGGGGAAATCAATACCTCGCAACAATAAGCTAAAACAAGACTTAGATGGAAAAATTCTTCTTCCCCTCTTTTCCTCTTTGAAATTCGGCCACCACCACCTTCCACCACAAACCCTAACTTTTGAATTCTTGAATGAAGATTAATGATGGTGATAGTTATTGTTCTTGATTTAAAGAGAAATAGCTTTGATTTCCTTTGCATGAGATGGAATTGGAAGAAGAAGTAATAGGTGATGGAGTGCTAGCCAATATATTGAAATGGGAGGTGAGTCATGAAATTGAAATGGCTGGCACATCATGGGGATGCCACGCCCCTTACTACTTTTGGTAATAACATACCCGCTATCCGCTAAAGTTCCAACTAAATTAACCCCATATCCAAAAATAAAATACTAGGAATTTAATTTAATGTCAAAACTATAAAAAGGGGTTAATTTCTTTTACCTTAAAATCTTTGGGGTGTTACAACTCTCCCCCACTTGGAACGGATCACGACCTCGTGATCCAAGCCATATGCAAAGACGGATAGTAAACTAGGACGTCATGCTCGGACTCCCATGTACAATCGGACATCTTACCATGCTTCCACAAAATCTTATAAGTCCTCGCCGTCTTATTTTGTATTCTTCTAAGCTCTTCTTCTACTATGGCAATAGGTTCTTCAACATAGTTCAACTTATTATCAACCTCAATTTCTTTCAAAGGCACATAAGAAGACTCATCGGCAAGGCATTTTCTAAGATGTGACACATGAAAAGTTGGATGGATTCCCGAAAGTTCATCCGGTAACTCCAAACGGTAAGCAACTTTGCCAACCTTAGCCAAAATTTTAAACGGGCCAATGAATCGGGGACTTAGTTTCCCACGCTTTCTAAATCGTAGCACACCCTTCCATGGGGAGACTTTCAACAAAACACGATCGCCCACAAGAAACTCAATCGGTCTTCTCCTTTTATCCGCATAAGACTTTTGCCGATCTTGAGCCGCTTTTAATCTCTCTTTGATCACATCTATCTTTTCGATGGTTTTTAACACCACTTCCGTGCCACCTATTTCTCTTTGACCTACTTCTCCCCAACAAATTGGAGATCTACACTTCCTTCCATACAACATTTCATATGGCGGCATTTGGATACTAGAATGGTAGCTATTGTTGTAAGAGAATTCTACCAAAGGCAAGTGAAGATCCCAAGTGCCTCCAAAATCGATTATACATGCCCGAAGCATGTCTTCAAGCGTTTGAATAGTTTTCTCACTCTGACCATCCGTTTGTGGGTGATAGGCGGTGCTAAGCTTGAGCTTGGTACCCAAATCTTCATGAAATTTCCGCCAAAAGTGAGAAGTGAATCGAGTGTCTCTATCCGAAACAATGGAGATGGGAACTCCATGTCTAGCTACAACCTCTTTTACGTAGATCTTTGCCAACACTTCAGATGATGATGCCTCACGAATAGGAAGAAATAAGGCACTCTTGGTTAATCTATCGACTATTACCCATATAGTATCAAATTGATTTCTAGGGGTCTTGGGCAATTTTGTGATGAAATCCATGGTGATCTCTTCCCACTTCCATTTGGGAATTTCCAACGGTTGCAACATACCATAAGGCTTTTGATGCTCCGCTTTCACTTGTGCACAAGTCAAACACTTTTCGACATATTTCACCACATCTCGCTTCATTCCGGGCCACCAATATTCTACTTTCAAGTCATGATACATCTTTGTAGCACCCGGGTGAATAGAATATTTGGATTTGTGAGCTTCATCAAGTAGAACTTGTTTCAACTCACAAGAGAAAGGAATCCAAATTCTCCCAAATCGTACGGTAAGGCCACGAGAATCCTTGGTAAAATATTGGATTTGACCTTGAATCCTTTCTCTCTTAGGATCTCGTTGCAAGGCCTTTTCTTGAGCTTTTCTAATTTGATCAAAGAAGTCATTAGTGATCAAAACCCAAAGGGGAGAAACGACTAAGGCATGATGAGAACTCTTCCGACTCAAGGCGTCCGCTACCACATTAGCCTTCCCGGGATGATACAAAATCTCGCAATCATAATCTTTCAAAAGATCTAGCCATCTTCGTTGGCGATTGTTGAGATCTCTTTGCTCAAAGAAGTACTTGAGGCTTTTATGATCGGAATAGATAGTAAACTTGACTCCATAGAGGTAATGACGCCAAATCTTCAAAGCAAAAACCACCGCCGCTAACTCTAAATCATGGGTAGGGTATCGCTTTTCATGCTCTTTCAATTGCCTCGAAGCATAGGCAATGACTTTACCCCGTTGCATAAGAACACAACCTAGGCCATTAGACGATGCATCACAATATACCACCATATCTTCAAGACCATCGGGCAAAACAAGAACCGGTGCTTGACTTAATCTTTCTCTTAGTTGTTGAAAAGCCACTTCTTGTTCGCTTTTCCATTCAAATTTGGTATTTTTCCGAGTCAACTTGGTCAATGGGGAAGCTATTTTGGAAAAGTTTTGGATAAAACGACGGTAATAGCCCGCTAAACCAAGAAAACTCCTAATTTCCGTCGGATTCTTTGGTTGCTCCCACTTCATCACCGCATTAATCTTAGCCGGATCCACCATAATTCCTTCACTACTAACAACATGACCAAGAAATTGCACTTCTCTTAACCAAAACTCACATTTGGAGAATTTGGCATAGAGTTTCTCCTTACGTAAAGTTTCCATCACCTCCCTTAAATGAACTTCGTGATCGGTTGAGCTTTTGGAATAAATAAGAATATCATCAATGAAAACAATCACGGACTTATCAAGCATAGGGCGACAAACACGGTTCATGAGATCCATGAAAGCCGCGGGAGCATTTGTGAGACCAAAAGGCATGACAACAAACTCAAAATGACCATAACGAGTACGGAAAGCGGTTTTAGGAATATCTTCATCACGTACTTTGAGTTGATGGTAACCCGAACGAAGATCTATTTTAGAGAAATAGAACGCTCCTTGAAGTTGATCGAATAAGTCGTCGATTCTAGGCAAAGGATACTTGTTCTTTATGGTGACTTTGTTGAGCTCACGATAGTCGATACACATACGCATGCTTCCATCCTTCTTCTTAACGAAAAGTACCGGTGCGCCCCAAGGAGAGTTACTAGGTCGAATAAAACCTTTATCAAGTAGTTCTTGTAATTGCTTCATCATCTCTTGCATTTCCGTTGGAGCCAAACGGTAAGGAGCTTTAGCAATGGGGTTAGCCCCCGGAATGAGATCAATTGAAAACTCAACTTGCCGTTCGGGGGGAATACCTGGCAAGTCTTCGGGAAAAACATCGGTAAATTCACTAACGATTGGAATGTCTACGATAGATAAAGGTTTCTTTTCAACATTAACAATGTGAGCAAGGTAAGCATGACATCCATGAGACATATAGCGTTTGGCACGAGCAAAGGTACAAACGGCTATAGAACGCTCCTTCCTATCACCATAAACCACCAAATGTTCACCTTTGGAGGTCTTTACATATATTGCCTTTTCATCACACGCGATTTTAGCGTTATAAGAACTCAACCAATCCATTCCCAAAATTATGTCAAACTCTCCCATCGGAAAAGGAATTAAATTGGCTTGAAAGAGTTCCGAAGAGATTTTGATCTCACACCCTATATACACATCCTTCACTAATTCCATCCTACCATTACCAACCTCAACTTGCAAAATATTATCTAGACTTGACTTTGACACGGGAATAACATGAATTACTCTAGTTGCAACAAATGATCTATTTGCCCCCGAATCAAAGAGAATTCGCATAGGCACATTATATACGAGGAATGTACCTGTGACAACATCATCCGTGCTCCTTGCTTGCTCCACCGTGAGTTGAAAGGATCTTCCTCGTGGATTTCCATGTGCTTGGACATTCTTTCTCTCCGCCTCCTTTCTCCTCTCTTCAAGTCTCTCTTCCTCGGTCAATTTAGGACATGAGCTTCTCATGTGACCCTCCCCGAAGCACTTAAAACAAATGACAGGTTTTCGAGGCTTGGACTTGCACTCCCGGCTAGTGTGTCCCGGCTTCCCACAAGTATAACATCCCTTCTCCGATGCCTTGCACATTCCCGAGTGATTCTTCTTGCATTGACGGCAAAAGGGGGTGTTTCTTCTATGTGAGTTGTTACCGGAGCTACCCTCTTGTCTAAACCGTTTGTTAGGAGAGTTCGTTTCTTCATGCTTCCTTTTCAATTCATCTTCCTCCCCCCTAGACTGCTCAATCTCATGATCCCTAGCCACATCCGCCAACATGGAGAAAGAATCCATTTGACGGAGGCTTATCTTCTCCCTCAAGCTCTTCTTCAGCTTCATATAAAATTGCTCCTTTAGCAATTGATCGTTCTCAAGAAATTCCGGACAAAATTGAGCTTTATCCAAGAATTGAGCTCGGAATTCATTTAAGCTCAAGGTGCCTTGACAGTCATTGAGAAATTCGCTTCTCAACTTGGTCACTTCGGCCTCCGATCTAAATTCCTTGAAAAACATAGTCTTGAATTCGGGCCATTCTACATGATCTAAAGCTTCCTTCTTAATTGCCAACAAACCATCCCACCATCTCTTCCCACTGCTCCTTAGCATACCCACCGCAAAGATGACCTTCAAGTGTGAGGGGCATTGACTAGTGCGGAACGCCCCTTCTATCTCCGATATCCACCGAGTACAAACGATGGGATCACGATCACCGTGATACTCAGGTGGGTGGCACACTTCAAAGTCTCGAAAAGTGAACTTCTTCTTATAAACCTTCTCCCCGGTTACTTCCACCTCCCTTTCATCTTCAGCCTTCTTGCCTTTATCTTTGGCATCTCTTTTCTCAAACTCCCGTTGCACATTGACCGCAACCTCTTCTCTAATCATTTGAGCAATGTGATCATTCACAGCTCCTTCTAAAGTTTGATTCAATCTTTTTAATAAAAGAGGAGTATACTTCTCCAATGCTCTCCCTATTTGGTTCGAGATATCCATACTATCCTCGGCAAATATGGGCTCTTCTTCTTCGTTCTGTTCGTTGTGCTCATCTTCGTCATTATGATAATCGGCCATACTATAATAAGAGTAGATAACACGGATTTAATCACGCAACCTATCTATCTCTACGACTAGAAGCCAAAACCTATAACTTTATACTAAACCGTCCCAAGGTTTGCTGCTGTTAGTTTATAAAGTTGTTAGTATTTCAACCACAATAAGGCCGGCTTCTTATTGTGCTTTAATACTCGCAAGTTTATAAGCTAACATCATTAAACACTCTTTCGGTCCCATATAAAATTTCGGCTACCTAAGGTCGAGTCTCAACTAAGGTTTAAGTCTAGGCACTCTCTACACGAGGGAATACCTAAATCCCTTAAACCTTGGCTCTGATACCAACTTGAAAGGACTGACTCGATAAACCGAAAACTGAAAATATATATATTTTTTTTCCAGTAAACCCCCACTGCGTCGCAGTGGGGTTGAACACCTCCCACTGCGCCGCAGTGGGATTATTCTGACCTGCGGGTGAAAAGTCCCCCACTGCGCCGCAGTGGGGTTGAGGCCCTCCCACTGCGCCGCAGTGGGATCCTACTGGTCTCAGACCTGTTCAAAATTCTGCAACTCCAAAAATGTTTGACACTTAGATCAACCTTCAAATCTTGCATAGTCATGACTAACATTTCAAAACATAACCAGAAGTTGTAACAAGTATACAAACACATTTTCAAACATAATTACCGCTTCATCTTGACCAAGGTTACATAAACCCCAATGATGGGTCATTTACCCGTTTTGACACCCTTTCATCCAAAATGCCACTATGCAATTTCTAAAAGACTTTACACTTGTTCAATTGCAGAACTTCAACAAAATATGACCTTTTTAACCAAAATGTACCAAGAGCCTTGAGAGAAGGGATTTCTAAGCCTCTAACCAAAAGTTCGTCATTCATCCATGAATGACCTAAATACCTTCAAGTCTTGCACAAACTTTACTTCAAGAACTTCAAGCTTATCAACAACTAGTTCCTTCTTCCGGAACTACCTAAAAAAAAGGTAAACAACTAAAATATAAGCAAAGGCTTAGTGAATATACTTGCATACAATTACGATTACGAAGGAGGGCAAAGTACAAGGACTATCACAAGTAACCTATAACATCGTCATGTCACATTTACTTGCTCACCTTGCACCCTAAACACATATATGGATTAACAACTTCAACATGGTGGTCTTTCCACACATGGATAATCAACTTCAACATGGTGGTCTTTCCACACATGGATAATCAACTTCAACATGGTGGTCTTTCCACACATGGATAATTACTTCAACATGGTGGTCTTTCCACACATGGATAATCAACTTCAACATGGTGGTCTTTCCACACATGGATAATTACTTCAACATGGTGGTCTTTCCACACATGGATAATCAACTTCAACATGGTGGTCTTTCCACACATGGATAATTACTTCAACATGGTGGTCTTTCCACACATGGATAATTACTTCAACATGGTGGTCTTTCCACACATGGATACCAACATAACATAAAAGTATGCAAATATACTCACCTCCTCCGCAATTAGAACAACAATGCTAAAACGATTAAGCACAAACAAGCTTCAACCTATAATCATATCATAAAATGCATAAGCTTATATTCACAACTTGACTAGCTTAACCTAGCCATACTCAATCACTAGCCTTTCTAAACCCAAAACCCAACCCATTTGTCATTGAGTTGCTTTCATCTTTAACAACAATATTAGGTAGTTCATCCTACCAATTTCATCCACCTTTCAATAACTAGCAAAAATTCATCTTTTCACATTAACTAAAATTTTCACATGAACTTATCCATTTCATAATCAAACTCAACATATAACTCAATGACAACTAGGTTAACTAAGGAATTGGGGAGAATTAACCATAATTCATTTTCTAGCAAAACCCCCAATTTGGTTCATCCATGAACCCTAATTTCAAAAGAAAGATGAAAAACTAAATTAGGGGAAATCAATACCTCGCAACAATAAGCTAAAACAAGACTTAGATGGAAAAATTCTTCTTCCCCTCTTTTCCTCTTTGAAATTCGGCCACCACCACCTTCCACCACAAACCCTAACTTTTGAATTCTTGAATGAAGATTAATGAATAGTTATCTTACAAATTATAAATTAAAATAAAATAAATAAAATAAAATTAAAATTAAAATTAAAATTAAAATTAAAATTAAAATTAAAATTAAAATTAAAATTAAAATTAAAATTAAAATTAAAATTAAAATTAAAATTAAAATTAAAATTAAAAAAAGATATAACATTAAAATTTGCTATTAAAATCACAAATATAAACTTACAAACTTGTATAACTAAAGTTAGAATCGAAAAAAAAAATCAAAATTAAAATTAAAATTAAAATTAAAATTAAAATCACAAATATAAACTTACAAATTTAAACTTAAAATTATAAATAAAATAAAATCAAAATAAAATAAAATTAAAATTAAAATTAAAATTAAAATTAAAATTAAAATTAAAATTAAAATTAAAATTAAAATTAAAATTAAAATTAAAATTAAAATTAAAATTAAAATTAAAATTAAAATTAAAATTAAAATTAAAATTAAAATTAAAATTAAAATTAAAATTAAAATTAAAATTAAAATTAAAATTAAAATTAAAATTAAAATTAAAATTAAAATTAAAATTAAAATTAAAATTAAAATTAAAATTAAAATTAAAATTAAAATTAAAATTAAAATTAAAATTAAAATAAAATTAAAATTAAAATAAAATTAAAATTAAAATAAAATTAAAATAAAATAAAATAAAATTATAAATAAAATTAAAATAAAATAAAATCAAAATTAAAATAAAATTAAAATTAAAATTAAAATTAAAATTAAAATTAAAATTAAAATTAAAATTAAAATTAAAATTAAAATTAAAATTAAAATTAAAATTAAAATTAAAATTAAAATTAAAATTAAAATTAAAATTAAAATTAAAATTAAAATTAAAATTAAAATTAAAATTAAAATTAAAATTAAAATTAAAATTAAAATTAAAATTAAAATTAAAATTAAAATTAAAATTAAAATTAAAATTAAAATTAAAATTAAAATTAAAATTAAAATAAAATTAAAATTAAAATAAAACACTTACTAAATAAAATTAAAATAAAATTAAAATTAAAATTAAAATTAAAATTAAAATTAAAATTAAAATTAAAATTAAAATTAAAATTAAAATTAAAATTAAAATTAAAATTAAAATTAAAATTAAAATTAAAATTAAAATTAAAATTAAAATTAAAATTAAAATTAAAATTAAAATAAAACACTTACTAAATAAAATTAAAATTAAAATTAAAATTAAAATTAAAATTAAAATTAAAATTAAAATTAAAATTAAAATTAAAATTAAAATTAAAATTAAAATTAAAATTAAAATTAAAATTAAAATTAAAATTAAAATTAAAATTAAAATTAAAATTAAAATTAAAATTAAAATTAAAATTAAAATTAAAATTAAAATTAAAATTAAAATTAAAATTAAAATTAAAATTAAAATTAAAATTAAAATTAAAATTAAAATTAAAATTAAAATTAAAATTAAAATTAAAATTAAAATTAAAATTAAAATTAAAATTAAAATTAAAATTAAAATTAAAATTAAAATTAAAATTAAAATTAAAATTAAAATTAAAATTAAAATTAAAATTAAAATTAAAATTAAAATTAAAATTAAAATTAAAATTAAAATTAAAATTAAAATTAAAATTAAAATTAAAATTAAAATTAAAATTAAAATTAAAATTAAAATTAAAATTAAAATTAAAATTAAAATTAAAATTAAAATTAAAATAAATTAAAATTAAAATTAAAATTAAAATTAAAATTAAAATTAAAATTAAAATTAAAATTAAAATTAAAATTAAAATTAAAATTAAAATTAAAATTAAAATTAAAATTAAAATTAAAATTAAAATTAAAATTAAAATTAAAATTAAAATTAAAATTAAAATTAAAATTAAAATTAAAATTAAAATTAAAATTAAAATTAAAATTAAAATTAAAATTAAAATTAAAATTAAAATTAAAATTAAAATTAAAATTAAAATTAAAATTAAAATTAAAATTAAAATAAAATTAAAATTAAAATATCAAATTTAAATTAAAATTAAAATTAAAGAAAATAACTAAAAATATAATAACGGATTATTTTAAACGGTCAATTTTTTATATAACAATAACTCAACTTGCCGATTCATCTTAAATTTTTCCCACTTCGAAAATATTGTGTCGGGCTAGTTTATTGTTTTCCCAAGTGACTATTCAAAAATAACGTTTTTTTATTAACATTATTAAAATCATGTTTTTTTGTTTGTTTAATGAGATTGAACATCTTGAAATGAATAAAATTGACACGGGTTATCAATGGTGGTAATGTGCCACCCAAATGGGGTAAAAAGTTCACGCTTCTCCAGCGTACAATGTACAGACCAAGATTGAATATTATTGTGCTGTCTTCTAATCCAAATCCATATATTAGTACCTTCGAAAGAGATCACAGCTAGAGAACAGTCGATAATTATTAGTTCATATATGGTTTTCCGACTAGGATCCGGGAGGTCAATTGTTCCAAAACCATGAGTACTCGGATCAAAAGCCATAATATAATCATGACATACTTCATGTGCTACATTTATATAACGTGATACGACCCATCGAGTTACTCCATTGACAAAAGATCCTCGAACGCTTCACACAGTTAAAAGGAGTTAAAAGATCCTTCATATCGTCTTCTATATTCGTAAATCATAACAATCGTGTAGTCATTAGTGATGGGATCGAAACCAAACCCAATGATGTCATTGTCACGTCTCTTCCGGTATCTCCAAAAAGGAGGATCAGGCATTTTTACTATGCGCCTAATTGACGCGTTCCAAAGACATACACCTTGAAATTCACGATGAGGTTCTCGTAGGCCTGGCAAAATGGGCGGGTCGGGCGGGTTTGGGTAACGGGTCAAATCGGGTGCGGGTCCAAGCGGGTCATTTCAAAAATGCGGGTCAAACGGGTGCGGGTCAAGCGGGTCGGGTGCGGGTTAACCCGCATTTTTTTGTGTCTTGTCATATTTTATATGTTAGCATTATATATTACTGATCTCACAAAAAAAATTGTAATAAAGTAACGAACTTTTTGTTTCATCACTTTGAGTCAAAAGTCGAATATGTAATGTGTCTACAAAATATAAATTAAATCATTTATGAAATAAAATTATTAATGTTATATTTAATAATAAATATTATTTTTGGAATAAAGCAAAATACAGAAAAACAGATGGATGGAGATCCCCTAAAGTTGGGGCAACTTTACTAGTAAAGTTAGGGTGATCGTGACCTTTAAATTAAAATCAAAAGCCAAGATTCAAAGATGATTTTTGAATCTTAACCTTTAATTTTAATTCAAAGGTCAAGATCATCCCAACTTTACTAGTAAAGTTGGAATAACTTTAGAGAATCTCCATCCAAAACGGATTGCTACGTGCCTACGTAATTCTTCTATGGTTTTTTAATAATAAATATTATTTTATTAATGTTATATTTAATAATAAATAAATATCCTTTATGGTTGTTCCTATAACAATCAACGTACAAGCATTACTTCAAAGAGTACAACAAATTATAGCTCATTATCTTTACACATTGTAAAGCCACATTTGGAAAATAAAAATCCAGCCTGTAATCCTCTCTCCTTTACCCTATTTTTTCTCCAATATATCCATGTATTATTATTCAATTCAAGAGCGTATATACATGAAGATAGAAGAAACGTCATGTCCCGCTTTCATTATTTTCTATTCCCTTCAGTAATAACGGGTGAGTGGTTTGATGACCCGCTTGACCCGCTCTAAAATCTGTTTAAAGATTTTAGATTACCCATTAGACCCGCAGTTGGTTCTGAGGTTACCCAAATCAACCCAAAGAGGTTGAAAGATTTACCCAGATTAACCTGTTTTTAGCACTTTGGGTCATGATTGTCAGGTCTGTTCTCGGTATTTTTACTATCGCCTTATTTCCATCACAGGAACCAAGAATATAGTAATCATCAAAAGGAAACTCTGACGGGTGTTATGCCATTATTCCTGGGACATGATAGTGGCAATTTCTCAGGTGAATGTAACGTGTAGAAGTACTCATTCCTAAACCATCCATTAAACATTTACTATGAGACGGATGGAGTATAATATAGTCATTAAGCGTAACTTAGTCAATACTAAATCAAGTATGCATATAATAATGAGACTGGAAGATAAATGCATAAA
>CM067168.1:163424370-163478095 GCA_034093135.1 Erigeron breviscapus | reverse complement strand
CTAAGAATACAGAACGGATTACTATTTATGTTCTAAGAATACAGAACGGATAACTATTTATGTTCTAAGAACATAGAACAGGATAACAATTAATGTTCTATGATTACAGAACATGTATCTTTTAAGATATTGTGGTTACAAAACATCTATTTGTTTGAACCATTGAATCATTGTAGTATAAAGACACTATGTGAATAATACTTGAAGCATTCTATTATAGAGACACTACGTGAATAACTTTTTGAATCATTAGAGACACTACATGAATAACTATCTGAGTCGTTCTGATAAGGACACTACTTTTGAAATAGTACAAATATTTGAATCTTTTACCAGGAGATACAATCTAAATTTCGGGACGAAATTTCATTTAACGGGTAGATACTGTGACATCCGTCAAAATTTCACTATATTAATTTAACCTAATTATATCTGATTAGGATTCGTTTATGCTAATTAGGGAATTTTGAGCTAAGTTAGGGCATATGAGTATGTGATAAGCTTTCTTATTGATTATGTGATTAATCAAACTACTGAATGAACTATCTTAACAAGTTTAAAGGCCTTGATAATGACCAAATAGAAATTTAAAAGTTCAAAATCCATGAAAAATCGTAAAACGTTTATTTTTTGCGTGAGTCCTTCTCGTAGGCACGTAGGACTTAGGGAAACCCAATATCTAGTGTTTCAACACTCGATTATGATTTTTATTTCATAAAATAACACACTCGAAAAATCGGAAAATTTAATTAATCCCATGAATAGTAAGGAGGTTAATACCATGCAACTAGTTAGTTTTAACTAGATATTTGTTATGCCATCACAAATAAAACACATCATCACTTTTACTAGATGTTTAATCTTTTATAAACATTAGTCTTAAATTTTATAAAAAACTAGTATATATATATACGAATTATATGTATATGTATATGTTAGATATTTTGATTTTTATTTACCATGGTTACATAAGTTACACATAAACACTTTCTATATCCTTTCACCATATTTTGAACACATCACTACATTAGTAAAACAAGGATGAATCACCCTTTAATCACCTCCACAACCCATGGCCACCATCACTCCATGCACTAATTTACTAGCTAAAGTTTTACTATAAATACAAGCCTTATGTCTTCACAAATACTTGCCAATTCACACAATCAAACTTCTTTCTCTTGAATCTCTATCATTCCAAGATCAATACTTGTTCAAGTTCAAGCATATCTTTCACAAACCTTCACCATCCCAAGCTTTCAATTCAACCAATGTTGTCTTGAATTCGTTGGTTGCAATTTGTAAACATGACGTTGTTATCGGGAATTCTTTCAAGAACATATCAAAGCCTAGTTATAATGGCCACATGGAGTTAGGATTATTCCATACTAATTATGGTGTATAAATAAATGTATAGTTATATATATAACTATCCTAATTCATATAATTACTATTCACCATCTGTGAATTGTTTTGTATTTTCGATTTGTTTGGTTTATGGATAGAATATATCCTTGATACGTTTTTAACCGTACAATATTTCTAAACGTGATTGCCATTGACCTTGGGCATCTCTGGGGTATACCAATGGAACGGATTGTAGTTGACAAACGGTTTGCAATTCGCATTCTAAACGCAACTTGGTTCACCGTTTGGATACTACACGACCCAACGTCAACCCTAACACAACTTGAAATATAATACTGGTTTTTCCTACCATTTAAGGTATCTCTTCATTTGTAATCAATACATTTTGTATTGATTATAATACATACCTTTCAAGGTATCTTTTCATATCTCTGCTATTGAAAGCATCTATCTTCGTTACAAAAACTAATACATTCTTTGTATTAATTATACTATTAAGTATATCTCCATTTTTGGAAGATAAACACATTTACATATTAAGCTAACTACTTAGCTTATTTATGGGATTTCAAAATATGCTTTTAAAGATTTCAATAAATATAAATGAGATTTCATTTATAAAGATTTCAAATATATTGCAAAGACTATTAAAATAACTCAAAACCAGTTACGTTGACAAGCGTATTAATAAATGACCTTATAGAAATTTAGGTTTGAACCAAGAAAGTAAATCAATCATATTGTGTTTAGGATCTCCCGATTTGGCTAATTGACTTGCTCATCATCTCATTACATTTTCATCACCTCATTTTATTGCTGCTAAGGTGAGACTCATAGCCCCTTATTAACAGTCTTACGTTTTGGGCTGAGAATACATTGTCTAAATTGTTTTATACTAAGATGCACTTATTTTGAGAAAACGTTATATACAAATTGGATATCATTTTTATTCATACACTCTGGGAAAATTTCGTGAAACGAAGTTCTATATGAACACACGGGTTTAAATCTGAAGAATAAATATGTTAAACTACTATCTCGGATTCGAGGACATGGTATGTTCTATTATGATTTAATATGCTCGGATTCGAGAAAATATTATATGATGTGATCTATATAAATATAAGGTTCTGTGATGACAGTTAAACCCTGTATATTGTTAAGATGTGAAATATATATTAAGGTTCTGTGATGACAGTTAAACCCTTTATATTGTTAAGATGTGAAATATATATTAAGGTTCTGTGATGACAGTTAAACCCTGTATATTGTTAAGATGTGAAATATATATTAAGGTTCTGTGATGGCAGTAAAAACCTATATATTATTAAGATGTGAAGTATATATATTAAGGTTCTGTGATGGCAGTAAAGACCTATATATATATCATCTTACGTGAAATACAAGGTTCTGGAATTCCAACAAAGACCTGTGTATTGTTATGATATGAATTATCTGAGAAAGTTCTGTTGTTGCAGTAACGACCTATATATTGTTATTTTGTGAATTATCTGTTAAGTTTCTGTATTAACAGTTTACCTATGGATATTCATGGTATGAATATCAATTAAGTTTTCATTACGATAGAATACCTATCTATCTTTATATCATGACTATCTATTATGGAAATGTATTTCCAAAAGTATTTTGGATTAATGATCAAGGATATCATTGGGATTATACTGGTGAGGGTATCACTAAAAGCTTATTATCCACCACACTATATTGTTGTAAAACCTATGACCTCACCAACTTTATGTTGACGTCTTTTAAACCGTATTCTCAGGAAATTAAGGCAGTATTGGAGCAGGCTTGGTTTGGAGTCTCATATGCATACACTAGAGAAACGGAGCATTTTGATTAGTTAATTTCCTTTGTATTAGAAGTAGTTGTTCAAGTTCTATGAACGTATCTACTTTCCTTGTAAAGAAATGCTTCGTTTATAAAGAAAAAAAATTAATAACGTCTCATTTAGAGGTCGTTTGTTATAATGTGTGATTGTGATTCATCTAATTGTTCACACCTTCCGTTTCCGCAAAATTAAATATTTTGGGGGTGTGACATCAAATCCCCCCACACTTAAGTTTTGCTTGTCCTCAAGCAATTCCAAACTTCAAAACTCAATTTACCTTGGTACATATGGGAATTACATTTCAGTAATCAAAAAGAAGCTAAACCATCATTGAAAATGAAACGAGATAGTTAGGCAGTTTTAATCTTAAATGAAAACTGGAATGTTTGACAATACTTGACTGATATACAAGCCTTAATAACACGACTAAGCACAAAAGAATCGAATCAGTGATATCTCGTCTATCCTTACTCCAACTAACTTACTCTTGGGGTTGAATATTTGAATAATCACTCAATGCCTAGTCGTGATGCATAATCTTTTAACCATAGGCTTGTACTAGGTTCGTTCCTTCACCGCCATGATGCAAGCACCACAATGTCTATCAAAAGAGGACTTTAAGGGTTTTAATGAACTTCTGAGGCTAAACAAGGTATTTAAAAGGGTATGGAAATTTGGGTAAACAAAGGGTGTTAAAAACAAATAACACAACATTTAACAAAGTTTTACATAATAGTCTAATCCATTAAATCCCATGTCACTAGTTGCCAACAGTCCAAAACCCGAGAAGTTGTCCAGACAATACCCCCCAATAGACGATTAAAAACCGACACCATTGTGGTGTATGACACTAAACAACTCAATCAACCAATTCTAACCATGTTGGCTTAAACAAACGCGCCAACCCACAAATAACAACTTAAGATTATAGCATTCAGATCCTTTCGTTGGTGTAATTGATGTACCAACTTACAAAAATGATTTGACCAAAAGTGAGAAATACCAACTAACAACCCAAGCTCTTTTTCTTTCTTTTTTTCTATTTTTTTTTTCTTTTTCTGTTTTTCAATTCTTTTATTCTCTTTTTTTTTGTGAGCTACTTTTACTCTGACTAATTGGTATTCTCTTAAATAACATTTGAAACAGTGACAAATCATATACTCATATGCTGAAATGAACGATCCAGACTTTATCCAAACAACCATGACGAAATCAATCTATTCTCAGTAACCGAGAATATCCCAACCCGACATAAAGGACAACCCCAAACCATCCACTAGCATAGGCAACCAATGACCCACCAGGACTTCGACTATCGGTATGGCTAGGAAAAGGTGTATATTAAGGGTGGATTTAATAACAAAGAATAGGCTAGTGACAACAAGTTTTCTATTGTTTCTTGCACTAAAAGTGAGTGCAACACAAGGGTTTAAAACAGGGGATTCACTAACTAGTGTAGTTAGCTACTAAGCACATTAACAAAACATGCACATAACAAATTTTTACGAAACAAGGGGTGAACATACAAAGAACAAATGGTTTTATCCTAAGTTTGCCTCTTCTGATAAATAACACGGAACGATCAACCAGGACAAGTTCTAGAATCAACGCAATCACCGGCACACTCATAGCAAATGAAAATAATCCGGAAATGGAAAAACCAACCTCAAACTTACACATCATAGTTCAGAGCTCTAAATAGAACCCTTACTCTTGAATAAATCCAAAAGCCTACGAGAGGGACAAATTAACAAGGCTAATAATTCCAAACCGTAACACCTATCATAACTAGCAATGAATCAATAATCTCACAATTTGGGTGTTTTGGTGCTTTGAGCGTGCTAGTCATATTATTAATCCAGAAGGGATTGCCTAATTAATCAGTCAAAACACATTCCACATATTAAAATTTGTACCAAAGGTGTAGTCAAATTGCTTATTAAGTTCTATAATTAAGTGACAAAAGCAATTAACTACAAGGACAAGCATGCAAAAGTTCAAAATTCCTCAAAAATACCCGACTTTTTCCTATTTACCACCCCCCCCCACACTTGAGTTGGACAATGCCCTCAATGTCCAATGAACTAAGGCAAACTATGGGAAATAGGGAAAAGTAAACAAAAACAAAATCAAGAACAAGAAAAACTTGCCGGGTATGATGTATGTTCCATGCCTGAATATGATGCCAACAAAATATGTCGCTGAACTTACTGCCAGCATATGCATATGACATTCAACTTGCTATCAACATGAACACACAATTAACGAGAAACATAATCTAATAAACCATGCATTCATCCTATCCCTAATTATTCAAATGGAAATGGAAAAATAAAATACGATGTTCCATCACCCTTAAGGGTGATTACAAACCAAACAAATAGAAATAAATAAAAGTACGGAAATAAAAGTGTTCAAACAAATAAGAGTACAAGCCATCATCACCAACAGACGGCAGCAGCATCATCCCATCATATATCACTGAGGAGGGTGAGGGTAACCAGGCATAGGTCCTGTACCAAAAATCGATCCAACCACCTGCTCAGCAAACGATGGTTCTGCCGAACCTGATCCTCCAGCATCTGCACCAGCCTGCGTACCTGCAAAAGACCCAAAGCTAACAGGGTTATCGGGCCCCGTCCCTCCAAGATCATGGGAAGGAGCCACCTCATACTGACGCTCTGGTGGAAAGAAGAATCCACCTCCAGCTCTGTGCTCTAGAATGAATATACTGGGAGGGCTGTAGTCTGGAATCGGCTGAGGTGGATGAAACTGCTCACCCCTATATTGGGCCTCCCACATGGGCTGATATCTATGTTGATCATGCATCATACGACCCATACCTGAGCCCATCCACCTAAAATCACTGTCCACCCTCGACTGAAACTGCTCATGGGAATGCTGAAAGTGCTGCTGAGACTCCCACATGTTACTAACCAAAGTCCCCAAAGAAGAAAAATCCCATGGACCTGAAGGGGCGGCAGAAGAAGAAGATGGTCCCTCAGTAGGTGTAGTGGTGGCACGACGCTTAGTACGTCGTGCGGGCTCTAGCGGCTGCTCTGGTGCATCAGCCATCTCAGCATCATCATCATCACCTGCCTCTGCCTCCTCCTCATCATCAGAGGCAGCACCACCAAAATCAATCAACTCAGGAATATCATTCTTATGAGCTAGAGGCTTAATCAATTTCCACCGCTTCAAATCATTCCAAGTGAATGGCTTCATAGGTTTGCAGTTCAAAGCGACTGCATTATCAGCACCCTCAAAATACTTCACCATCTTGGAAATGAAATGACCACATACTAACCCCCTATCACGAACTCCTTTGGTCCCCATATGTTTTGCCAACACATAGGGGGCACATGCTTTCCTATACACATCACCTTCATCAAACAACCTCAACAACCACAAATCCTCCATATATAACTTGTCCGGATGATTAGTCCTTTGGATAAAGGAATGGACTAACATCTTGTGGAACAAGCGCAAAATAGGCGACTGAAGTGTATTCGCCCCACAAGCTGCTTTCCAAGCGCGACCCCCAGACACCCGGTTATAGTAATCTCTAAAATCACCTGCTTCCCTAGTAAAACCAGAAGTAGTCCTAACAGCAATGGCTAAAAGACGCTCGAAAGCAGGATCATCCAACATCTCTTGGGTGTACATCCCCGTGCACAACCCAAACTCAGCAATAGTTAGGTGTCTATTAACACCCCCACAACGAAAGAATATAACCTGATCAGCAAACACATCCTTTACTTTCTCTATGTTCTCAACCGAAATAGTCGAATAAACCTCTAAACACCACTCCTTACAAACTACCTCCCGATTCTGAAATATATCAAACCACAAACTAAATTCCTTGGCTACGGGATTACCATCCATATCATTCGAACTACCCATCAAATTCCATATACCTAGGTTCAACTATGTCTTTCTGAAAAATAGTGGCCAACCTGTTGGTATATTCAACCTTCTTCTCGGGAGGAGCTCTAGGGAATCGTAACCATGGGTGGGTAGGAATTTCCATAGCAGTGGCTTCAGGTGTAAGACCACTCTCAGCAGGTGCAGCAGCCGACGAGCTTCTTGCCTTGCCTCGTCCTGCACGGCTAGAGGAAGCGGGTTCCTACACATACAAGAAACAATTAAAACATTGAAACCCGACATAAGCATATATATATAAACATAACCATGGCAGGGTTGAAATCGGTCGAGTTGCGGCGCAACTACCTTCATTGCGCGCAACTTCACAGTCTGTAATTCAGTTGCGGTGCAACTAAGAGTTGCGGCGCAACGGCTGTTTTCTGGGTTGAGTACGAGCAGCAGCAGGGATGAACAACAAAATCCCCACCATATTCAAATAACAATTTAATTCTTAGAGTTTAGCATTTAATTAAGAAAAACAAACTTTAATTAACCCTAAGTTAATTTGAATAACACAATCCACTAAAACAAATCATCAATCCTTCAAACAAAACAACCAAACCCTCATTGTTCTTGCAAATCCCTCACAAATTCGAACTTAAGAAGCAAATTAAGCATAAAATCTATATAAATTCGAATGTATGCAAGAACATTATTAACTTAACTAATTAAAATCAACAAGAGAGGTTAAAGAATCACATACCTTTCCCGTTCTTGTCATTATGATGATTAACAAAAAGAAAGATTGAAGATTTAAGAGAAGAAAAAGGGGACAAGAGTGATGGATCGGCTGGAACTTTTGGAGAAAAGGATTCAATAATTGAAAAAGTGTAAGTGTGTGTGAGTCTCACCAACCGATCCCCTTTTTAATTTAAAGCTTGACCCGATTGACCCGGGTTGCGGCCACCCCACTCGTTGTGGCGAAACCCCACGCGTTGCGGCGCAACGGCTTATTTTTGAATTTAAATATTTTATTTTTATTTTTATTTTTTTAGATTTTCGATTTTTCTGAAACATGACACGTTGCGGCGCAACTGAAAAACAGAAGGATAGGTTGCGGCGCAACTTCCTTAGTTGCGGCGCAATCAAAACAGTTCATTGCGGCGCAATGCCCCCCCTCCCCCACACTTACCTTTGTTTTCTTCCTTGAAAACGACTTACCGGAAGGCATGAGAGCGGCTCCTACCTGCAATTCTTATTAAAACACATTACCAATGACAAATAAACAATAATGAAAACAAGAAACACGGGTTGCCTCCCGCGAAGCGCTTAATTTATTAACGAGTCTTTAGCTCGACTCACAGTCCTTTCTTCATTGATTCATTTCGAAAAATGGAAGCTCGTCAAAGACGACTCCCACATTTTCCTCTTCTTCATGATAAAGCTTCAACCTGTGACCATTAACAATAAAAGTAGCTCCATCCGATTTAAACAATTCAACATAACCAGACGGATAGACATGTTTGATCACAAAAGGGCCGGTCCACCTAGAAGTCAACTTGGGTTGCTTGAACTTATACTTGGAAAGGAATAACAAAACTTTATCACCGGCTTTAAAATCCTTCTCTCTAATCCTACAATCATGCCAAACCTTAGTCCTCTCTTTGTAGAGCCTAGAATTCTCATAAGCATTCAACCTCAACTCATCTAACTCATGTAATTGCAATATTCTCAATTCACTACTTTCAACTAAGTCCATATTGCAATTCCTAAGAGCCCAATAAGCTTTATGCTCTATTTCTAAAGGCAAATGACATGTCTTCCCAAAAGCAACCTATAAGGTGTAGTACCAATTGGAGTCTTAAATGCGGTTCTAAAAGCCCATAACGCATCATCCAACTTCTTAGACCAATTTTTAGGATTATCACCTATGGTTTTCTCTAAGATTCGTTTTAAAGCCCTATTAGTATTTTTTACTTGGCCACTCGTTTGCGGGTGATAAGAAGTAGAGAAACGATGATGAACACCATACCTCTTTAAACACCTTAGCAAGTTGGTGATTCGCGAAATGAGTTCCACGATCACTGATTAAGGCCTTAGGACAACCAAAATGACAAAACAATTTCTTTAAGAAATCTATGACAACCCTTGCATCATTAGTTGGCAAGGCCTTAGCCTCGGCCCATTTCAAAACATAATCAACCGCCACTAAAATGTAAAGACACTTATTTGAAGGCGGAAAGGGTCCCATAAAATCAATTCCCCAAACATCAAATACCTCACAAACCTGAATGAAGTTTTATGGCATCTCATCCTTCTTTGAAATGTTACCTTGACGTTGACAAACTTCACACATCTCCACTAATGTTTGAGCTTCTTTGAAGATTGAAGGCCAATAAAATCCTGCATCAAAAACCTTCTTACCGGTTACAGATGGTCCATAATGACCACCGGTTGATCCATAGTGGCATGCATCCAAAATCTTCCGGGTTTCAGCACCGGACACACATCTCCTGATCATGCCATCTGCACACATTCGAAACAAATGTGGTTCTTCCCAGAAATAATGCTTAAGCTCAGAAAAGAATTTCTTTTTCTGTTGATAAGACATTTCCGTAGGAAGAACCCCTGCACATAAATAGTTAGCAATGTCTGCATACCATGGTTCCTCCTCCACATCCACCTGCATTAGAAACTCGTCAGGAAAAGCATCATTAATATCATGCTCCTTTAACTCCTCAAGGTGAGGGTTTCGAGCCTACTCAAGTGGTCGGCTGCCACATTTTCAGCCCCACTTTTATCTTTAATCTCAATATCAAATTCTTGTAAAAGTAAGACCCAACAAATTAAACGAGGCTTAGCATCTTGTTTCGAGAACAAGTACTTCAAAGCCGAGTGGTCGGTGAACACAATAGTCTTATTCAAAACCAAATAGGGTCTAAACTTATCAAAGGCATAAACCACGGCTAACAACTCTTTCTCGATCACGGTATAGTTCTGTTGAGCCGGGTTTAAGGTCTTGCTAGCATAGGAAATAGGGCGGAAATGTTTATCCTCCCTTTGGCCTAACACGGCCCCTAAGGCATAATTACTAGCGTCACACATAAGTTCAAAAGGTAATGACCAATTGGGTGGAGACATAATTGGTGCATTGGTCAATCTCTCCTTTAAGAGGTCAAAAGCATGAAGACACTCTTTATCAAATTGGAATGGGACATCTTTTTCTAGCAATTTAGTCATAGGTCGAGTTATCTTTGAAAAGTCTTTTATGAACCGACGATAAAAACCCGCATGACCTAAAAAGCTTCTTATAGATTTGACATTAGTGGGTGGAGGCAACTTAGCTATAACATCAATTTTTGCTTTATCTACCTCTAATCCCGCTTTTGAAACTTTGTGTCCCAAAACAATACCCCCTTTCACCATAAAATGACACTTTTCCCAATTCAAGACCAAGTGTGCCCTTTCACACCTTTCAAGCATTTTATCAAGACTTTCAAGACAATTTTCAAAAGAACTACCGAAAACAGAAAAGTCATCCATAAAAACTTCAATGGACGTTTCGATCATGTCCTGAAATATGGCAATCATACATCTTTGAAAAGTACCCGTGGCATTGCAAAGACCAAATGGCATCCTTCTATAGGCATAAGTGCTAAAAGGGCAAGTAATGGTGGTACTTTCTTGGTCCTTGGGGTCAATGGGTATTTGGAAGTACCCGGAGAACCCATCCAAAAAGCAAAAATACTCGTTACCGGCGAGCCGTTCGAGCATTTGATCAATAAAGGGCAAGGGGAAATGGTCTTTGCGGGTAGCATCATTTAATCTCCGATAATCTATACATACCCTCCACCCCGTGACAGTCCTAGTGGGAACCAATTCATTTTTGTCATTTAAAACTACGGTCATCCCACCCTTCTTCGGTACACAATGTACCAGACTTACCCATGAACTATCCGAGATGGGGAATATGATTCCCGCATCAAGCAACTTTATTATCTCCTTTTTAACCACATCTTTCATATTTGGATTCAACCTTCGTTGCCTTTGCACAACCGGTTTAACATTATCAACAAAGTTTATGGTATGTTTGCAAAATTCTGGACTTATACCCGGAATATCAGAAATTTTCCATGCAAAGGCCTTTTTATGGGCCTTTAGGACGGTCATAAGTCTAGATTTCTCATCCTCCATTAACGAGGATGAGATGACAACGGGTAAAAGAGATGTACCTTCCAAATATGCATACTCAAGATGGTCCGGAAGCGGCTTGAGCTCCAAGTCGGTAGGAGGGTTCTCTACCGAGGTTAGCACCCGAGTGCTATCACTAACCGTGATCTCTTCAAAGGTCTCGTCTTCTGGTGGAGTTTCATCAACACTTAATGCCATAATCTCTTGCATCATATCTCCAACCAACTCTTGCTCTTCTTCACTGCAAGCTAGCAATGCTTCACCTTCTTCCATGTCCAAGAAATCTATGAGCTCCTTCTCCAAAGCATCTTCTTCTTCAATCACATCTACCCTGAAACAAGTTTCACCACAAGAGTAAGGATGCTTTAGTGCTCTATCAACATTGAAAATGACTCGGTCATCACCGACCCCTAAGGAAATTTCCTTAGCCTTAACCCGGATGATAGCATCCGCGGTCATAAGGAATGGTCGGCCAAGAATGAGAGGACTTTAGCGTCCGCTTCCATCTCAAGAATAACAAAATCAACCGGAAATATCATATGCCCCACCTTAATTTGCAAATTTTCCACTATCCCCATGGGATATTGGAAAGAACGATCCGCGAGCCTAATGCTCATGCGGGTAGGGGTCAACTCTCCTAAGGACAACTTCCTATACACAGAATAAGGCATCAAATTGATACTAGCCTCTTCAAGCTTCTTCTTATTACTAACAAGTTCCTTGAGGAACTTTGCATAATTTGGCATACCTGCAAGCAAATCAACTAAAGGAACAGTTATATTAACAGACTGAATAAGATCAACAAATTTCTTAAAATGTTCCTTGACTTTTTCTTTCCTCAACCATTAAGGAAATGGAATCTTTGGTTGATAAGGCTTCACCGTCGGTTTCTCAGCGGGTTTGGATGGAACGGCCGGTATCGGTACGGCTTGGTTCGGTTCCATCTCAACTTCTTCATCACCCGTTTCTTCTTCTTCATTAACCTGCACAAGTGGGGTAGAATCATCAGGTAAAGGGTTTGCAGAGTCATAAGTCTTACCTGTCCTCGTAGTGATGGCATTCACTTGCTCATTTCGAGCATTAGGAGGGGTATACTTCTGTCCTGATCCTTGATTATTTTGCCCTTGGTTATTGAATTGAGGCTTTGGGTTCTGCTGAGTGTTGCTCGGTAGAGTACCGGGCTGCCTATTTGAGTTTCCTAGCCTCTCAATCCTTCCTTCTAAATCCTTAATGGTGGCTTGTTGATTCTTTGCTCCTTGATCCAACTTATGTCCGAGCCCATCCAAGCGAGTAGTCAAAGCGTCCAACACAGAAATCACCTTCTTGGACTCTTCTGCAACATGTTCATTAGTTTCCTTCTGGGCACTAATGAAATCCTTCACTATATCTCTTAGTTCTGGATCCGAGCCTCGTTGATTATTAAACCTACTAAACCTGTTACCACCATAACCAGAATTGTTAGTATTAAAAGAAAGAAGTAGGGCAAGAACTACCTGATGGCCGGTTTTGATAACCGGTATTTTGGTTGAAATTCCCTTGATTCTGAACATAACTAACATCTTGCACTGGTTTATCCGGGCAATCCTCCGTATAATGCAAATCCCCACAATGCTCACAACCGTCAGCCATAACCTTAACATCTCTTTCAAGGCTCTTGAATCTATTATCTTGATTATCAAACCTCTCATTCATTTGCTTCGAGAGAGCCTTGACTTCGGTAATAAGCTTAGAGTCTTCACTACTTTCCACCTTAGCCACAGTGCTTCTACTAGATCTCTTGTCTCGGTCCTCATCTCTGGTTGAATACTCCTTAGCCATATCTTCAAGGATCTTGTATCCTTCATTCGGGGAAATGTTGTTTAAACTTCCCCAAATGCATAACCGAGCTCCCTTTTGGTCTTTCTATCCAAACCATCATAGAAAATCTCAAAACTTTCTTCAGTGCCCATACTATGTCCGGGGCAATTTCTGAGCATTTCCTTGAACCTTTTCCATGCATCAACAACATCTTCACCGGATTCTTGAGAAAAACCTCTGATTTTATTTTCTAATTGCCTTTGAGTTCTCACAGAATAAAACTCATCAATAAATCCTTCACGAAGTTCGGCCCAAGTGGTGAATGAGTTATCGGGTAACTCCTTAAACCAAGCAGCTGCATCTCCAATGAGAGTTAAAGGAAATAGTTCCAACTTAACAGCCTCAGCTTGCCCTGTTCCATACTGATATAACCTACAGATCTTCTCAAACCTCTCAAGATGTGCATATGGGTCATTTCTTCGAATCCCATCAAACTTATCCTCTTCAACACTCTTGAGGTGATTCCCTTTCAAAGAAAAATCTACTGAAATAGCCGGAGGGCGAATAGTTGTGCCCCGGTCCGCCGGTATATTTCTTCTTCTCTCCCCGTAAGGACGGGCGTTCGGGTCTACAGGTCATTCATCACCCATTCTTCTACCCCTTGGTTGTTGATTAATATTAATGTTGGTTCGAGGTATGAGAAAACTATTCGGTTCAGGTGTCTGAATTTTCTCCTCTACTTCTGAATCTGAATCTTCACCTGTTTTGAAAAACTCTGATGATTTCTTCAACTGATCGGCCAACTGATCTTCCAAGTTCTGGGCGGGTGGAATACTGGTTGCGGTTTCTAAATCTATTTTGACTGGTGTGGATGGTTCCTGGTTATCTCTTGACACAAGTCGACGTCTGACTTTCCCTGGATTAGACAATGGGCTAAGCAAAGGTCGGCCAGAAGCTCTTGTGTTCATCAACAAACAAGAACCTGCACAATCACCACAAACAAACCGTCAACTGCACCTGTGGTATAATTGAAATGAAATAAAATACAAACTATCTAGTAAAGCAATAACTTTCTCACAAATGAATGTGAAAAAGGATCGAACTACCAAATAAACAACTACTTAAACAAAAGTCGCCGGCAGCGGCGCCAAAAACTTGATGTGTAAAATCGAGTTTAAAATTAAAACAAGAAATACCCTAGAACTGACTACTACACACTCTCGGGCAGTGGACCCGTTCGTATATAGTATAGCTAAAAGGTAAGTCCAGGATCGAACACAGGGACTAAAGTTAAGTAATTGTTAACATTAAGTAATTCAAGTAAGCAGGGGGTTTTGTGACCGAATTGTCACTTTGCAACAAGTAAAAGTAAATAACTTAAATCCGGTATTACCGGGGCAGGGATCGTCCTCAAACGATATTGAAAATGTTTTTATGACAATAATTTAAAAGACATCCATCTTGATTTTGCTCAACAATACGCTCAGATTGCACATAAATGAAGTTCAAATCCAAATTAGTTGATTAAATAACCGAGACTCAAACAAAGCACCAACCCCGTACCCGTCAAGTTA
Source organism: Erigeron breviscapus (assembly GCA_034093135.1). NCBI lineage: Eukaryota > Viridiplantae > Streptophyta > Magnoliopsida > Asterales > Asteraceae > Erigeron > Erigeron breviscapus. Next base: position 163,463,449 of record CM067168.1, on the reverse strand, counting down.
ATGACATCATTTGACTCTCTTGCTTAAACTAGTTTCGTTACAAAGACCGGTACCCCAAGACATCTTTTATAACTTCCCTAATCAAACAATTGTTTGGTTATTGAAATAACAGTTATACCTATCGATTGTACCCAACCGTTAACACATTCCTCCCTATTATCATGAATGATTATCTACCGTACCCGTCATAGACCCAATCGTTTGTACCCAAACAATCAAAATGAAATATATGAAATCAATAATTATCATTAAAGACACACATAAATCACCAATCAATTCAAGATAAATAATAAAGAAGAAATACGTTAAGATCTCGATATAACGTTAAATGAAATCAACATTGAATTAATAAAATCGTGCAATCTTTACATATTGTCTCACTCCATCAAGATGGATGATGAAGCGATTAGCCACTCATATTAAAATAAGAATAACAAAGAAAATATGAAGAAATCATTGTTACCGAATGATAATAATTGAAAGCTACGAACGAAATTGATCCAATCGTGTTTGAAATCCTAAAATATGATAAATAGATGAAAATATCTCTGAATAGGTCTTCAAAAACGGCTGGGAGAAAAGAAGAAGGGTTTTGGGATATTTTTGCATGCTATTTATATGCCTCCCGAAATCTGCCAGAACCGCCCCCAATTGCGGCGCAACTAGTGTAGTTGCGGCGCAACTGGGTTTGACTCGTGAGTTGACTTTGACTTTCATTGACCAAGGCTGGCTTGAACTTGAATGCATTGCGGCGCAATGGAATGATTGCGGCGCAACTTATTCTGCTTTTCGGTTGCGGCGCAACAACTAGTTGCGGCGCAATTGAACGTTGACTCGCGTTGACCTTTGACCAATGTTGACTCGTGGCTGGCCAGGAACAAAAGGCGTTGCGGCGCAACTAGAAGAGTTGTGGCGCAACTTAACTTTCTGTAATTCGGTTGCGGCGCAACTCCTAGTTGCGGCGCAATTGTCCTTTTTCCAGCTTTGACTTTTGTTGACTTTCTGCAATCTTCATCCAAATGCTTCCGAAATCCTCCGTTAGCACTTACTTCACCTCAACAATGTCGTTTTCTCCAGATTTACGCTTAAATATCTGTCAGTAACCTGAAACACTAACAAATACCATAAACGCACCAAATGTATACAAAAACGACTCATAAACCATGCAAAATCAACTAAATACAATGTGGGAAATGGGTATAAAATACGACACATCACGTACGGAGTAGTATTTTCGGATGTTTCACAAAACAATAGAATTCGAGGATTGGAAATGAAGATAGGCAAAAGCAGATAAGGATTAATTTACAGGTAAAAATTAATATTAGTTTATACGGAGTAGTGTGAAAACTTGCTAAACCGTAACCATATCTTATCTTATTCGATTGATGTAAGACACACACACACACAAAAAGTTAATGGATAACAAACATATAATGTGATTAAACACATGCATGAACGTTATATGACAAATAACAAGTTTTTGGAATACTTTATTTTCCAAATTTGGGGAATGCTTATAAAGTTAGTTAATTATCATTATTTGTCAAAAGTACTATAATTAAATCGACCACGTACTAATATGATATTAGTAATATCATGTATATGCCTAGATTCTTATATAATGATTCATGGCAAGAAAAGTCTACAAGATAAAATTAGCGAACAAGTGGTGTGAGACAAAAAAAAAAAGAAATTTCGAGAGTACGTAGAAAAGTTGAACAAGAAATGTACGTTAGTTTTAAAATTGGGACTTAGAATTTTACGAGAATTATTTACTAATTGATTGATGTTTCTTATCAAGATTTAATATTGCCTTCCACAGTTCCACGCAAATCACCAAATAGGTGTTTTTTTCTTTAAAGATAGAGCGGGTAATGCCCTAAAGGGTTTGCTCTCCCATGTGCAGATGGGTATAGCATTGCTAAAACTCTCTCACCACATTTGCATGTGGCAGGATTTTAACCCATGACCCCCTAGGAAGAAACCACAAAATGAAAAACTCCTAATCACCGGGCTATCACACCAATGACAATCACCAAATAGGTGTTGATTAACAAAAATATAACATTTAAGTGAAATCGATACTAAAGTCTGAAGAGAGAAATTGATTCGCTAAAATGAAATCATCAATTATCACATTTGATCAAGAATTATTACAAAGATTAAATAAACAAATATGACAAATAATTGTTTTATTGATTGTAAAAGACATAAGAAAACACCTTCATTTGTGAGTCAGAGAGGCCGGAAAAAGAAAAAGCTTACGTTTCACTACAAGAAATTATATTTGTTCGCATTTATTTCTACACATTTTAAAAAATGCGTAGATAATTATATAGTTTTTCTACATTTAAAAGTGTATAGAAAAGATACACATACATTAGTGTGTAGAGTGTAAAAAAAAAGTGTGTAGAATTGTACACATTTAAAAATGTATAGAAACGTATAATTTTTACACATATAAAAGTGTGTAGAAAATGTATGCATATAAAGGTGTATAGAAAATTTACACATTTAAATGTATAGAGTTTTATGCATATAAAAGTGTGTAAAAAAATTATGAAAATAGTTGAAAATAACTATTTCTATATATATATATATATATATATCTATATATACACTATATATATACTAGATGGGTGCCCGCGCGATGCGGCGACGTCAATAGACAACATTCGGGGTGCCATAACAACAACAATAGTACTCCACGCAAAGTGTAGAAAATAATATTTCCATGATTAAAAAAAATAGATGCATAATCAATGTGCAAACTATAAATACAAAATTCATTACAAACGGAACATTGCTCATGAGTTCATACCGATACATAAAATCTCCTACAGTGTACATCGCTTAATAATACATGAAAGAGACATAGTAATCAAATGTTTTAGGAATGAATCAAATATATTTGATAAAAATAAGTTTGGAGAAATATCTTTGTTCATGAAAGTAGTCATAAGCCTGGTTGTAAGCAAGAAAAATCTAATGCATACACTGAGCCAAAAGTACCAAAACTGTAAGTCAGACAGTCAGCATACAAAAGACATGGAGCTCGTTAAATAGTCTACAATTTTCTTTGACTTCCATCCTCCATAATTCATGATACATGGTGGTAGTGAGTGGTGGAACAAAGTCAGCACAACCTTCCTCCCATTAAAATGAAATGTACCAATGATCCATCTATATTAATCTAGTGCTGCAAAATTAATCTTACGACCAATTCAGTTTAAAAAATAAAACGATATAGAAGAAGATAAAAAACACAAAAAGTAAAGAAAACTATAATGATGTTCATGCTTTACATTCATGTATTTGTAATAGAAATGGCAAGATGCAAGGTCAGATGGCAAAAAGTGGTTCTGTTTCGAAACGGATTGAATCATTGCCTTTTTTTTTCAAAAGAAAATTTCCTTTCACTTTGAGAACAATGATATTGCAAAGGGCATAACATACATAACTCTATTAACACAAAATTAGACATTTTACTACTTTATTGTTGTACCTATTTAGTATTTACATCTGTGCAAATTAAATAGAGAGGTTGCAGTTGGCCGACACAAATCATGACGAAATGAATCATCGTTTCTTGACCAGCTTAAGGTGGAACCTTGAAAATGGATAAGTTCATTGCATTGCAAGACGAAGAAAGAAATTTAAAACTAAGTTGGCAATTTTGACACGAAACCTGTTAACACGACACGACCTCTTCTTAACTAGAGGTGCAAGAAGCGGTTAACCGATTTCGGTTATTAATTTTAATAATCGGTTTCGGTTATTTTTTGAAACAGTAATAACCGGTTACGGTTAACTTGTACCGGTTAATAACCGGTTTCTAGGTTTTAAAACTGGAACCTATCTAACCGATTTCGATTAATAATAACCGGTTAACCGATACCGGTTAACCTATTCGGGGTTTTTTAACCGCCCATTATAATATTGAGAAAGTGGTGAACAATGGGGAAAAACAATCATTTCCGACAAGTCTGAGCGACGAACCCATATTCCAAAAAAAACTCATATTCCAAATAAACATCATTTTCTAAACACAAAACAAAATTCATCATCCCAAATCTCAAAAACAACCAAAAATTGATGTTGGATCTGATGAAGGAAGCATTAATCATCTGAAAGCTTACGAAATCATCTGATGGTGCGATCTTTCCGGTTTTATATCAGTGTATGTATATAATATGATTGATATTGATATATATAATATGTATATAATATGTGATTAACCGGTTAACCGGTTATTATTTGGAATAATTAACCGGTTATAGGTTAACCGGTTAATAATCGGTTTTGGTTTTGAAAAGAGTAATCGGTTAGTAACCGACGGTTTCTGGTAACCTATAATCGGTTTTTACTATTCCGGTTACTAACCGGTTTCGGTTACCGGTTACAAATCGGGTCGGTTCGGTTAATCGGTTTTTTCTTGCACCTCTATTCTTAACAGGTTTCGTGTTTGGGCTTAACAGGTTTCGTGTCTTAACAGATCCGGACCTGTTAAGACACGATAATATTCGTGTCTTAACAGGTACGGAACTGTTAGACCTGTTAGAGACCTGTTAAGTTTTTTAAGTTAAAAAAAATATATATAATGTTATAAAGTGAGGGTTTAAATCTTATAACCCATCAAACTTCAAGGTTTGTTTATCAAAAAATAAAAAGCTGCACGTGAGTGTTTGTATTATAATTAGACCTGGCAATTGTTACCCGTTTTTAAAAGTTTGGGTAACTTTGGGTAAATTTCTTTTCTGTTTGGGTTTAATTGGGTGAAGACTAAATCCAAGAACGGGTTCAAATGGGTATTTCAATCACTTCAGTGAATCATAAAGCGGGTCAAAGCGGGTAAGAAAGAGGGTTGGAATGGGTATTGATAGAAACAACATTTTTGTTCAGACTTCCGACCAAATCCATGACAACGCCCACCATCTCCGGTCAGATCCACGACGGCGGCCACCATATCCGATCAGATCCACGACGGTCGCCACCATCTCCGATCAAAACAATGACGGCGGAGGTCATCTCCGATCAAAAATACGACGGTGGAGCTCATCTCCGATCAGACCCACCACGGCGGAGCTCATCTCGATCAGACCCACCACGGAGGAGCTCATCACTGATCAGACCCACCACCGCGGAGCTCATCTCCGATCAGATCCACCACCGCGGAGCTCATCTCCGATCAGATCCACCACCGCGGAGCTCATCTCCGATTAGTTTTGTTTCTTCTTTCTTGATCTATCGTCGTGTTAGGTTAATGGTGGTAGGCTGGTGGTGGTGATGAATTATGATGATAAAGACCATTAAAACGATGTGGATGGATGATGATGATAAAGATGTGACTGAAATTTGATATGAAAGGGGCTATAGTGTTTTTTTTAACTTGTGAGAGTGGCTGTGTTTTCAAAACAATGTATTATCACTTTTTCTGACTTTGGTCAACAACAAAACAAGGTATATGTATTATATGTATATTATATACGAGTACTATGCATAAAATATAATATATAATATTTATATATATATTGTAAGTATTATAATTATAATAAAATGTGAAAATACACCCGCACCCGCCGTTTGACCCGCACCCGTTTGACCCGCATTCTTGAAATTACCCGCTTGGACCCGCACCCGTTTTGACCCGTTACCCAAACCGCCCGACCCGCCCATTTTGCCAGGCCTAATAAACTTAGAAATATCTATTCCACAATTCATTTACATTACCTACTTTTCATATCACTCTCTCTCTCTCTCTCTCTCGATCTCTGGTAAAAAAAAAAAATCACAATATTAATAACAAAATTCTATCTTCTATTCTTGATTATCCGATCTATCTATATATCTATCTATCTACCTACAGGTATATATCTATCTACAACAGTGACGGTGGGAAATAGGGTTTTGATATGACCGATGGCAATTAGGACAGCGGCGGCGAACGGTGTTTCTATGTCCGGCCAATGGTAGTCTGAAAGCGGCGGCAAACACGAGATGATTTACGACTTTTCAGATCTACGACTTTTCAAATCTACGTTGGATTTATACAGTGTGGCGGCATCGACGTCTTCAATCTTTATTTTTCTATAGATCTAGGGTTTTTGTATATGTGTGTTTGTATAGGAATCTCGTTTTTGTATGTGTTTTTTTATTCATTTTTAGATTTACAGATATAATATAGATATAGAGACTGATATGAATGTGAATCTGTGTTTACATCTAAAAAACAATTCAAACATGTAAACAGGTTTCTTAACAGGTTTTTATCGTGTTACCTGTTAATTTTCGTGTCGTGTTCGTGTTTGAAAAAAATGACACGATTACTTATCGTGTCGTGTTCGTGTTCAACCCTAACAGGTCTCGTGTCTTATCGTGTCGTGTCTTAACAGGTCGTGTCGGACCTGTTATGCCAGCCCTAGTTGAAACTCATAAAACCGCAGCCTACCGGACCGCACTGGTAACATCTATATTCTAGGAAGGTGAAATAGAAGACCTATAAATCCTGTGTATGAGACTCTCGAATTATATTAATATATCTGTCGAACTATAAAACCTGAAGTATATAGACATTCGAATAAGATCCGTTTTGAAGCTGAGCCGATTCTAGAACAGTACCAAGGAAGTTTAGATGGGCCTTTCTCTGTATGGGAATCAGACCATACATGTGACACGTCATCTGTATCCTGGTTCTTGTTTCTCCAGTCCTAGAAATTGTTTCTCCAGTCCTAGAAAAGAAAGTACAGAAACACATATGTATTCAATAGAAGTACATATAATACTATTGGTAGAAACCAACTAACCAAGCAGTATATATTCAATAGAAGAACTGCCACTCATCTTTGTAGACTGTCATGAGAGTTAATTTGAAAGATAGGATGGATTATGTAAGGCCATATCTTCAATAAGTAATATTGCATTCTCTAGCAATTTAGATTTATAGCTACTTTAAACTTATAAAGCAAAACTTATAAGCAATTTCTCATGTATTTGAGCTAAAACATAAGTCGTAGTACCAAAAGTTCATAGTGACAATATTATAAATGAGAAGGTAATTGCATAAATTAGATTATTAGAAACCTTATTTTTAGGAAACTGAAATACAGTATGAACATGTTGGCTAGCAAAAAACCAGGTCAAAGCAATGACTACCACATTTATGGACCCTTTAATTGGCAACATCAAACTATCCTAAATTCTTGAAAGAAACTTGTAGCTAGGGCTGAATAATCCATGCTCAAAAGCAGCACTTCATCAAGCAACAACTTGATAAAATAAAAAAGTGAGAACTAACAATTGATTTGTAACATTTGCTACTTACCTTAAGTGCCATACATTTTTTACATGTTGTGCTTTTGAATCCATATATGATTCTTAAGAGGCTGGATTTTTGTTCTTCTAGGTAATATCTGAATGCACTGCCTGATTTTATCATCTCGGCCTATAGTTGGGTCAAGTTTACCTCTTTTAGCAAGTGTAGTCAAGCTATTACCATTTTTTTCGTGCCTGACATTTACCTTATAGGTCTGTAACAAATATATAAATAAAAATATTACGAATTTATGATCAATCTATTGATGGTGAAAAAAAGACATCGATCTTTGATGTAGAAAGAGATAAGGATTATACTAAGATCAGTTACTTTCAACCTTTAAACCCCAAATGCCGCAAATGTATCAACTTGATGACTGCTTATATAAAGTTCAAAACAACTTATTACTTTTTTTTAGAAGCAAAGTTTAGTGTTTGGATAAATGTTTATCCCCCTAATCTTGATGAGCACTTAGGCACCTAGCAATTAGCAATAGCTTACCTCAAATGAGTTAGGAAGTGTCTTGATATGGTTTATTCAAATTAAAGTGGTTACCTACTTTGGAAAATAGTGCTTTTTCCTAAAATGATATAAACCGACGGCAATCCCAAACAACCTCACATTCTCGCTAAACCGACCTAACGTACTTTCCACCCATTATAAGCATCGTACTTCCCTTTTCGATTCGTGTCAACTAAAAGATGGTTTCGTGACACATTTAGCTCTTTACCAAAAATCAAAAGTTCCGAGTAACCCAAAAAGAAAGCAAAAAACATCTCATATAGGATTCACATTAAAAACACTACATCTTATCTACATATATCAAGTATCATAATAACCAATAAAACCCAAAAATATAGATTTATGAATCTAGTTATTTGGAGATGGCAGCAGCGGCTATTTCCGAGATGCGATTAGAGAGAGCGGTGGTGTTTTATGGTGGTGATTGAAGATCAACACCCTTCGTAGTAATAATATAAAAAAAAAACAATTGAAAATCAACCCATTAAATTATAAAACCCAACTCCATCCCAAATCTGCAAAAAGAAAAACAAAATACAACATTAGCAACAAATAATTGAAAATTAAACAAAGATAAGGAACAAAATAGTAAGAACAAATAAATTGAAAATTAATCTAAATACTTATTGATGGTCGACGGTAAATGGCGATGGTGGTCATTGATGGCTGCGGCGGTTAGTCAATAAGTTACCCCATATCTGAAAAATTAAACAAAAGATTAAGAACAGAATACTAAGAACAAATAGATGGAAATATAAATTAAAAATCCATAATAAGTGCTGTGGGTAATCGACAGTGATAGAGAGAAATGGAGAAATTATAGAGAGAGGGGATTATTTCAAGGATAGAAGTATTTATACAAGGATTGGGAGGTAACCGCTCCCTTTGACTCGGAGTTGACCTAACAACCTCCAATTACACATGACCCCCTTGAACTATTATTATTGTTATTATTGACCCCCTAACGTATTTTACATATATCAATACCTTCCCCTTTAAAGCTTTTTGTCCTCAAAAAGGAAAATTAGGAAAACGAATCTTTAAATCATCCAAATACTCTCAAGAGGCCTCAGTTACTGGCAGACCTTCCCAATGGGTGAGTACTTGCACTGCCATTTTGTTGCCACGCCTCACAACCTTCTTATCAATTACTGCCCTGGGTTGTAACAAAAACCTTGGACCTTGAGGCATGGGTCCAGTCAAGACATGTGAACCATGAGCACGTTTCAAAAGTGAAACATGGAAAGTATTGTGGATTTGAGCATCATCTCGCAAGTCTAGCTTGTAGGCCACTTGTCCCACCCTATGCAGAATCAAATAAGGCCCAAAATACTTTGGAGACAACTTCCTATTATGATGTGCTTTGAGAGACTGCTGGGCAAAGGGGTGCAGTTTTACATAAACCCAATCACCCACTTGAAAAACCCTTTCACTCCTATTTTTGTCTGCAGTCTGTTTCATCCTATTCCTTGCACAAGCCAAATTCTGCTTCAGCTTATGAAGCATATTCTCTCTATCTCTGTGCATTTCCTCCACTGCCACAATGTCAGTATCACCTGGAATAAATGGGATATGCAGATTTGGCTTGACTCCATACAGAGCTTCATGAGGTGTCATCTTAATAGATGAGTGCCATGAGGTGTTATACCACCACTGAGCCAAAGGAAGCCATTTCACCCATTCCAAAGGAGCATCCATACACATGGTTCTGAGATAAGCTTCCAAACACCTATTTAAAACTTCAGTCTGACCATCTGTTTGAGGGTGATATGCAGAAGACATAGCAAGCTGAATACCCTGCAATCTCATAAACTCCTTCCAGAAACTGCTCAGAAACACTGGATCTCTGTCAGACACAATTGTGTTGGGAGTTCCATGAAGCTTAAAGATATTATCCATGAACAATTTGGCAATTGTGACTGCAGAATAAAGGTGGCTCAATAGCATAAAATGCCCATATTTTGTCAATCTGTCCACCACCACAAATATAGTATCCTTTCCTTGAACTTTAGGTAACCCAGAGATAAAGTCCATGGAAATGTCACTGAAAATGCTTTTAGGAATGGGCAGGGGTTGTAATAACCCAGGATAAGCCACAGGTTCATACTTTGATCTTTGGCAAGCAACACACTCTTTAAGAAATCTTTTGACATCCTTGTAACACCCTTTCCAATAGAAGAGGTCAGTGATTCTAGCCAAAGTAGGGCCCAGACCAGAGTGGCCTCCCATAGGTGAAGCATGAAATAGAGTCATTATATCTTTCCTTAATTCCACATCTCTGCCCACAACTAACTTGTTTTTTCTCTTAAGTAACTCATTTTCCCAAATTCTATTAGAAATTTTCTTCCCTTGTTTCAACTGCTCAATCACCTTTGCCACTTCCAAATCATCTTGCCAAGATTGTTTTATCCTTCCTAACAATAGTGGATCAATAGAACTAACCCCCAACTGGAAAATAGCCAATCCCTGGACTCTAGAAAGGCCATCAGCAACCACATTGTCACTTCCTTTTTTATAATGAATCTCAAAGTCATATCCCAATAATTGTGATAACCATTTCTGCTGCAGAGGAGTCACAATCTTATGTTCCATGAGATATTTCAAACTTTGATGATCAGTTTTAATAATAAAATGCTTCTGAGACAAGTAGTGATTCCAATGCCTAACTGCCATGATTATTGCCAATAATTCCTTTTCATATACTGACCAATTCTGCTGCCTTGTAGTCAAAGCTTTACTAATGAAAGCAATTGGATGATTGTCCTGCATCAAGACTGCTCCCATTCCCTTACCAGATGCATCTGTCTCTAACACAAATGGCTTGTCAAAATCTGGCAGTTTGAGGACTGGTGGAGAAGACAAAGCTTCTTTAAGCTGATTAAAGGCATTGTCAGCTTCTTCATTCCAATGGAATCCATCTTTCTTTAAGAGCTCTGTGAGAGGTTTTGCAATAATTCCAAATCCCTTAATAAACCTTCTATAATACCCAGCCAAGCCTAAAAATCCTCTTAATTGCTTCACTGTGTCAGGTTTAGGCCAATCTTTAATTGCTTGAGTTTTGGCAGGATCAGTTGCCACTCCATCCCTTGTGATAATATGGCCCAAATATTCAACTTTATTTCCTCCAAAAGCACATTTTGACCTTTTTGCTTTTAATTCATTCCTTCTCATTACCTCTAACACCTTCTGCAAATCAATTAAGTGTTGTTCCCAACTCCCACTATACACCAAGATATCATCAAAAAAGACTAAAGCACACTTTCTCAATAATTCCTTGAAAGTAGTATTCATGAGTGCCTGGAAGGTAGCTGGAGCATTGGTTAACCCAAAAGGCAACACCAAAAACTCAAAATGCCCCTCATGAGTTCTGAAAGCTGTCTTATATATATCAGGTTCATACATCCTCACCTGATGATACCCAGACCTCAAATCCAACTTAGAAAAAATCACAGCTCCTTGTAATTCATCCAACAACTCCTCAATAAGTGGTATGGGATAAACATCCTTTATTGTAGCCTCATTCAATCTTCTATAGTCAACACACATTCTCCAAGAGCCATCCTTCTTTTTAACCAATACCACAGGGGCAGCAAAAGGACTATTGTTGTTTCTAATTACCCCAGAATCCATCAATTCCTGAGTCATTGACTCAATAATACTTTTCTGAGCTCTAGGATATCTATAAGGCTTAATATTGATGTTAATATTCTCATCCTTAAGTCTAATCTTATGATCACAAGACCTCTGTGGGGGTAACCCCTTTGGCAGCTCAAATACATCACTGTATGAGTCCAATAAAGCCTCCAATTCTCCTTTTGACTCACATCCAAACAAGACAGGCTGATACATCTTAGTGTCACTCTCAGAATTTTGCAGAGTGAATAACTCCACCTGCACTACATCTGTTTTGTCTTGCAAATAATTGGTCACCTTTTCCAATGAACATAAACTAACTCCCTGATGATTAACTCCCTTCAATTCAAACTGTTGATCCCCTATACTAAATTTCATAGTCAGATGCTTAAAATTCCAAATTATATCATTAAGAGTTTCCAACCACTGCACTCCCAAAACAATGTCATAATTGTTGAGTTCAATCAACAACATGTCAGCCTTATACCAATCACCTTGCATCATCCAAGTAAAGTTACTGCAGAGACTCATACAGGCCATATTATTGCCATCTGCAATCTTCACTCTTACATTGGGGATTTGAAAGATAGGACACCTTAATTTCATGGCTAAAGGTGTGTTCATGAAGTTATGTGTAGAGCCACTATCCACCAAGATATGTAACTTCCTAGTGCCTACAGAACCAACTACTTGCATTGTAGAAAAAGAAGGAATCCCCATTAAAGCATTCAGAGAGATTTGTGGATCTCCCTGCACCACCAATGGCTGTTTTTCTGGATTTCTATGTATCACTTCTATTTCCTGCACCTCATTCTGACTTGTTTCATTCTTATTCTGTTGCACTTCTGCATTATCCAACTCACAAAACTCCTCTTCACCACAATCATCCACTTCTACAATGAATAACTGTTTTTTCCCTTTGCAAACTCTATTATGGCCAGGAGTAAATTTCTCACTACAATAAAAACATTCTCCCCTACTCCTTTTCTCCTCCATGAATTTATTAGATACTCTAGTGGTAGGTACTATAGCATTAGATGGAGCAGAGTTAATAGGTGCTACTAATAGTGAGGTTTGGCAGCATTAGTCAACTGTGAAACATTTCTACTGCCTCCACCCTTATATCCATAGCTACTAGCATATGTATTAGCCCTATATAATGTTTTATTGCTATTATTTTGCAATTTAGCTAAAGTATAGGTATCTCTTAGAGTTTTTGGCTTAAACATGCGCAGGGGACACTTAATTTCAGGTTTAAGACCTTCAATGAATATGCTAACAGTATACTCTTCAGGAAGGCTAACCTTAGTCAGTAGAGAATCAAATTCATCACAGTAATCATCCAGATCTCCCTTCTGAGTGAGTGCCTTAAGAGCTCCCATTGCATCTTCCACCAAAGTACTAGAAAACCTAGCAGTTATTGCTCTTGCATAATCTGTCCATTTGATATCTTCCATGGCTACATCACTTGAATTCATGTAACCTAAGTGCCACTGTAATGCTCTATCATCCATATGAATGGCCGCATAACGCACTTTGCTCCTCTCAAGCGTTCCATCAATTTTGAAGAAATGTTCACATTTATACAGCCATGAATCAACATTATCTCCATTGAATCTCGGAAATTCAAGCTTAGTCAACTTATTAGGGCTCCGATTATCATCAACAGTTAATTGTTGATTATTTTTCAAAATTTCAATCTCTTTAGTTAGGTTTTCAACCGCTCGTAATCCTGATTTCTGGTATCTGGCGCCATTGATTTCAGGAGGAAGGGAATCAATTAGCTACCGGAATCCTTAATCGGAAAACTGATCGGAAAAATATGACCGGAGATGGTGATCGGAAGCTCGCCGGAACGAGTCTCTGATACCAATTGATAGAGAGAAATAGAGAAATTATAGAGAGAGAGGATTATTTCACACACATAATGGTTGTATATTACAAGGATAGAAGTATTTATACAAGGATTGGGAGGTAACCGCTCCCTTTGACTCGGAGTTGACCTAACAACCTCCAATTACACATGACCCCCTTGAACTATTATTATTGTTATTATTGACCCCCTAACGTATTTTACATATATCAGATAGAGAGGGAGATGTGGATGTGTGTGGGTAATCGATATAGAGGGAAGGAAAGGGTTTGTGTGTGTAATCATCAGAAAGAGGGGAGCGTATGAGAGAGGTTGTTTAAAGCTAGGGGTAGTATGGGGATATCACAAAAAGTACTGAATTTCTTAAATCTAATATGTTTTATATGGAGGAAGAAAAACATAATATATGAATGGATAACAGCTGTAAAAAGTTTAGGTGTTTATCAATTTGTTTTGTTAGTAATTTTTATTTTACTTTGATGTTTAATCCTTACTGTACAATAAGTAATAATTATACGTTATTAAATTTAATAATGATCTAAACTTAATAGTTGATATTTAGTTTACTATATCAATTAATTATCTTTTGTTTTGTTTCCTGTCATAAAACAATGTCGGTTGATCAAAGTATTTGCAAGAATTTAACGCTATAAACGGTTATTAAAGCAATTATGCGTATTCAGACGTTTTTATAAAACAAACGGCAATACTTATTCAGATTTCAGACATTTAGGCTACCTCTTAACATTCAGAAGTGGTATTCAGATTTAAAAGAAAACTTCTTAAAAAAACAAACAGGGCCTTAATAATACATCCATATACAACTAAGATAATCTAGTTATTTGGGTCGAGCTTATGCAGATCCGGGAGAGAGTGATGAACTGTATTCGACGCTGCTGGCATGCTTTGCGAAACTTTAGTTTGGTCATCAAGCGACTTTCCGGGGTTAACCTGGCCTCGATTAGTATTCGGCGATCTCAGTTCTCGGACATACTTTTCCTTGTGGAGTATGAGTGCAAACCTACATAAATAGTTATTCAAAATGTAAGGACAATATATATTTAAGGCAAATGAAAACACAATATATATTACTCGTATGATAGTTATATTGAAAAGATTAGACATATATACTTTTTCAAGGCCATCTCGTTGGTAGTTTGATGGTATGGCTCGCATAAGCCCGTGCCCAAATTCATTCTTGTCACTGGTTTTTTCAATAATTTCTCGCCCACTTTCACTAGATTCTCCAAGTTTTCTTTGGTTGCCATATCCATGGAGGCTAAGTCACCACTTAAAGTGTCATCCTGAAATATGATAAAGTAACAACAATTTTAACAAAATATATATATTGGACATTATTGTCAAAAATCTACTATTAAAATGAAACGTGAAAAATACCTGAATTCGAAGATAATTTTCTTCTGAATGAAGAGCTTGAAAAACGTAGAGATATGATAATGAGCCATATCATCACTAGCTTGAGTAAAACGTCCACCAATGGAGTCGAGCCACCACCGGCCAGCCACCCTAAAACACCCCAATGGGAGGACTTTGTAGCATCATACTTCTCCTGAAATTCCGGAGACCCAGTGCCCAACGACAAAACTAGAAACCGGCCATATTCCATTGGCTTTATCGGGAAAAAATTTGGACTTCCTCTTGTTATTTCCTTTGTTACTTCACTTAACGCAACCAAAGTCTACCAAAACAAAAGATATATACACAATTAATTAGCATATAACTAAAATCACATAGCTTTGAAATTAATTAGTTTGAAAAGGATACAAATTAAGGAGGTAATTAAATTAACACATTTTCTGACCTTTTATGTTTTAAAACATGTATAGTGTACATATGCTTGCTATATAAGCATAGATTTTATCTAACGAACGATTAAAAAATACTAAGGGGAGTTTGGTTCATAGAATTCCAAGGAATTCAATGGATTTGGAATCTAAATTCCATTCTTGACTTTGTTTGGTTGGAAACATGATGGAATTGGAATTTAAAATTTTCCTCCAAATTCCATGAAATACAGAATTCAGCATTCCTTTAACAAATACATGGAATGTTTTCAATTCCAATGGAATTGAAACAATTTGACAAAAAAGCCCCACAAATTATATACAAACCTATTTCAGTATTTCCTCTTGAGCTTTGCATATCTGTCGATGGTCACTCCTGTGCCGCCACCAACCACCGGACCCATTGACCAGCTACCTCCCTGCCCCCATGGTAACCACCGCTGGTGTTTAGAACACCACCACCAACCACCGCCAATAAAGTCGCCGCCAACAACGATCCGAACCAGTACCACAGTACCTCTATCACCAACCACTGCCAACAACTACCCGAACCAGTATCTCCGTCAACTGCCGTCGATTAGAACACCGCCAACAACCGCCATGGTAGCTACCGCCGGCGTTTAGAACTCCACAGCCAACCACCACCAATAAAGGACACGATTATTGTTTATAGAGATGAGATTCTTTTGATTGGGAAATGGAAGATTTTTAGTTTGGTAGAAATGAGATTCCTTTTTATTTTCATATGCGTGTATCTTGTGAGTTGTGACAGTGACTATGCATAAAAGAGAAACAGAGAAGGAATAGGTAAGAATATGAATTATTGATATTGGTAAAATTATGTGGTGTGACTGATGGAGTGATGGGGATTGATATTTGAGGGTAACTTTGTCATTTAATGTAAATTACATTTAAGTTAGATAGCAAATACAATTTAGATTTCACTTAATTCCGTCAGCCAAACACAACATAGATTTTAAAACTTTTAGATTCCAATTTCCTTAAATTTCAATTCCTTTAAAAAATTTCAATTCCTTCAAAAACATTCTGCGAACCAAATTGCCGCTAAGTATACAAACATACCGGATTGTTGGCAGCCACTCCTCCATCAATAAGATTGAATTCTCTAATTAAGTTTCCTTCAGAATCTTCGGTTTTAAAAGAATGAGAAGGAAGATAAGTTGGGGCTGCTGATGTTCCAATACATATATCCGATAACTTGGCATCAAGGCTTGGGGTGCTCTTTAACTAATCAATCAAACACATATATTAGCAAGTGTGAAAATTTCTTATATAAAAAATTACTTTTCGTCCCTTTATTTTGGTATTTAAAACTGGATAGGTTTGATACCTGGTAGCTTGAGAAGATCGTTGGCTGAAGATACTTGATGTCAAACGTAGGAATTACAACGTTTGTTAATGTGTTGTGGAGTCGTTTTTCTTGTAACTTTTCTTGAATAACTTTGTGCAGGTGTTCACCATTGTATTTTGGTCCCGATAAAGCTTTCACCACGTTTGCAGCAGGAGCCAAAGGATTGCTACACATTTTGCCAAAGAACGAAGATTGAAATCACAAGTAATAAATAAACTTGAAATAAAATGCAAACTTTTCATGACTACTTACAGAGTTATAGTACGTACCTGTCATGTGGGAAGATTTTAGGACAATGTTCTAGATAGAAATCTTTAACATCCTTAGCCGCAAATAATGGACGACCCTCTTCGTTTGGAGTGGTCAACATAGCTGTGACAAGACCACCCGTACTTGTCCCAGCAATAACATCGAAATAATCTGCTAGCCTTGCATCTTCACCGTCTAGTTTCTATAAAAACGATAATTATTTGAAGTGTTTAGCGTATGATATATATGTATGTATATACACAACGTACGAAACTCAAAATATATAAGTATATATATCTGTAAACTTTAGTATACCTGAAACTCGGTTTCCAAAAGATCAAGGAGCACGCTTGGAATGATACCTCGTACTCCACCACCATCGATACTCAGAATCGTGATTAGATTTCCGTATGTTGGTGGTTGCAAAGGCGATCGTGGTCCGTCCTTAAACGACATGGCTGATAAAAGTACTTCAAAGGGAACTAGAAATTTGATGTGTGGGTTTTGTTGTAAATAAGTAACTTGATAATATAATTGAATATTGTGTGGTTTTTGTTGGATGATATGGTTTACTCGATGTAAAGTATATATAGTCATATTATGTGTTGGAATTTGGAAGTTTCAAAGCTTCAAGACATTTCAACTTCCGGGATAAATGGAGCTAGTCTAGTCCTCAAAGTTGACCTCAATTTTACTAAGAAATGATCAATATATATGGGATGAAGTAACATGGCAAGTCTAACTATCTCTTTCAAGTTTCAATCTAATTGTACAATTAAATGTTTTACTATACGAGAGTAAGTACCCGCGCGTTGCGGCGGTGAGATGGTGGGGGTGATAGGTCATATAGTGTGATAGCCAAATGCCTTAGCCGTACGGGCTCCGCCCTCGGATTTAAAAATTCGTCGAAAGTATATCGAATGACATCTCTAATGAAAGAGCATGAAATTTTAAGAACACCCATATATTTTTTATAATTTATCGATGTACGGTTTTGAGATAAAAGATTTTGAATGAATTAGAGGAATAAAATGATTTATGGAGGAGAGAGAAAAAAATGAGTGGTTGAGATTTGAGGAGAGAGATGAAAATGAAAGTTGAAAGTTGAAAGTTGTGGACATTGATGTATGGTACATCATGCATTATCATGTGTACATTGTTAAAATTGAAAGTTGAAACCTTATTTGTTTTATAATATAGTATAGATATATATATATATATACAAAGTTCAAAACTAGAAGAAAATAAAGAAAATGACAACCACACATATATACAAGAAATGCTTTTCTTCTTTGTACATTGCATCACAATGATTCTTTTGTATGCAACGCAAAGATCAAGTTGAGTTTTGAGTTTTGACAAGATTATTTAATTAACATGCAATACAATATTAATTACATATATAGATAATCATTTCGTAGAAATAGTGATCAAAATATTTTATCATGTTTAATTATAGGCTAATAGAATTGATTAGTGCTTTTTACGTCCCAATTTAAATATTTAAATTTGATTTTTAGAGTCTTTGTTCTTTAATTTTAATTGAAATTATTTTTGTTTAAGTTATACAATACTTGATGTAAAGTATATAATGGATTGAGTTTTAAATATATTTTTCATTGATATAATTTTCATTAAATACTATGTAACATATATACTTACCGGTCAAAGTTAAAAAATAATATACTCAACATGTTAAATTTTAACATATAAATTAAAATAGGGAAGTATTATTACTTTAAGACTCAAATTTATTATTATCTAATAATGAAAGACTTTTTTACTTTTAAAAATGTTGATTTCATTTAATTCACTCTAACACACGTTTTGTGGGCACAACTTTAAAATTTTTCTTTAAAATTTATTTTTATTATACTATTATTATTTTTTTAATGACATAATTATAATTCTTTATTGATATATATTTAACTAGGTCTTTTACCCGCGCGATGCGCAGTTGTTAAAAAATCATTCAATAAAAATTGGATACAAACATTTTTTATTCCTATTGTATTTTAATATCTTGTTTTTCTTAAAAAAAATACATGGAAAGAAATAAAACAAAGATAAATTATCTGATACATTAAGCAATCCAGTAACATTTATATGAGGGAAAATATTAGTACCTACATAAATGGAGAATCAAAAATTAAGTTGAAGAAGGAGTTTCATATTTTTTTTATGGATGATTGATAATAACAACTTGCTAGAAAAAAAAACAAAGTATTATTTCAGACTAATTATTGAACAGTATAAGTTTTAATGTGTAAGTTTAAAATTCTTAACGTAGATTAACATAAAAAAAACATGTAAACACACCTGGACAACTTTATAAGTCAACAAATTGTATGAAATTGAATACATGTAAAATATGTCAAATAAATAATCCGCCACTAAAGATTTATTCCTTACAATCCTCAAACACATGTAATTATCAATGTGAATTGGATCAATTTTTTGACAAACAACAAAGCTTTTTTTCTAAACCTACATGATGGAAAAAAAAAGTAACATTAAATGAAAAATACATAATCAATGGTTATCTCTAAAAATACTTCAAAATAAAAGAGGACATCAACTTAAAAAACAACATATGAAAGAATGATGAGGTGTGGTCCGATTTAGACCACACTCGAACTATAAAAATATATATATATATATATATCGAACTATAAAAAAATATATATATATAAAGAAGCCTAGCAAAGGAGAGGCTTAAGCAAGGATTAACAAGGGAGAGGCTTAAGCAAGGTTGGACAAGAGAGACTGTAAGGAAGTCTTGGAGAGGCCTAGATAAGACAAGAAAAGGAAGTCTTGGAGAGACTTAGATAAGATAAGAAAAGAAAGCCTTGGAGTGAGGCCCAGGAAAGCTTAAGGCTAGGCAAGAGCTTGAGAGCCTTGGAGTGGGACCCAAGCGAGGCTTCATATAAGACAAAAGAGATTTCAATTCTATCTTGGGCTCTGCGGCTTAAGGCTAGACAGGAAAGTGGGAAGGCTCTCCCCAGCAAGGCTCTCCTCAGGAAGGCTCTCCTCAGGAAGGCTCTCCCCAGCAAGGCTCTCCCCAGCAAGGCTCTCCTCAGGAAGGCTCTCCTCAGGAAGGCTCTCCTCAGGAAGACTCTCCTCAGGAAGGCTCTCCCCAGCAAGGCTCTCCTCAGGAAGGCTCTCCTTAGAAAGGCTCTCCCCAGCAAGGCTCTCCTCAGAAGGCTCTCCTCAGGAAGGCTCTCCCCAGCAAGGCTCTCCCCAGCAAGGCTCTCCTCAGGAAGGCTCTCCCCAGGAAGTCTCTCCCCAGCAAGGCTCTCCCCAGGAAGGCTCTCCTCAGGAAGGCTCTCCTCAGGAAGGCTCTCCCCAGCAAGGCTCTCCCCAGCAAGACTCTCCTCAGGAAGACTCTCCCCAGGAAGACTCTCCTCAGGAAGGCTCTCCTTAGCAAGGCTCCTCTCAGGAAGGCTCTCCTCAGGAAGGCTCTCCTCAGGAAGGCTCTCCCCAGCAAGGCTCTCCTCAGGAAGGCTCTCCCTAGCAAGGCTCTCCTCAGGAAGGCTCTCCTTCACTAAAGCTTGGGAAGCCAAGGAGTGTACCATTCTTATACCTCGTATTGTACTTTTGGGTTTTAGGGCCAGGGCCCATAACTGATATGGCCCAAAATACGAGGTTGCCCTAATCTGAGGCCTATATATACTACCCATCAATACTTGTCAGAGGTTACAATTCATCTTCAGAAACATTCACATACATTCAATCATTTATAACACAAAATCATATAACATTAATATCCTCCAAAGATCGAAACATCTCTTTGGGAAAATCATCATTCACCTTAGGTTCGTCAAGAACTTAGTAGGTTTGCACTCTTATATTGAGGAGATTTTGATGATTTTCATGGTTAACCCTTTTTTGTGATTGAGCTTAACATTCAATGCTCAAACATTGGCGCCATCCGTGGGACTTACTGATCACTGGACGGTTTTTTGTTGTTACAAAGCAAAAATCATCTTTGTTCTTGTTTATTTCTTGTTTGTTTCTTAGCTTCACATGGCTGAGGAATTTACTCCTGTTTCTCAAATTATACCTTCTGGGTTGGGGAAGGGTGTTGATGGAGATGATTCTTCAATTATCAATCTGGAAACCTCTGAGATCTCTAATGTTCAAAGTGTCTCTGGTGAAAAATTTTCAAATTTTGGTCCTAGATCTAGTGAAGTGGTGACAAGTGCAACCAATGTTGTTTCTGGTGGTGGATCTAGGTTGCCACCCAAGGTAAGCTTTGCATCTAGCCTTGGGTCTAGTAGTATTAGTGTGGGACCACTTTTCTCCACACCTTCACCTTCACCAACACCCCCAACTAGTACATCTCCTATCACTATGCTTTCTTCTGGCCCTAGTCAGTTAAGTTCTCACATGACTAGCATGGCCAGCCCACCCATGAGTGGAGGTCAGGCATCCTTGCAATCAATGGCTAGCTCCTCTAAATTTGTGACTATCCAGGAGAGCCATTTGTTGGAATTGATAAGGCTAGCTGCCAAGGGCACTCAGCAGGTGCAAACACCACCACCTCCTCCAACCGATTGGTTCTCTCAACTCTCCGCTGCGTTAAGTCAAGCTCCACCTCAGCCAGCCCCACAACCCGCTCCACAGCCTACTGGCATGGAGTCCATAATGAAGTTGTTGGTGAGACGAGATGAAAAAGCAAAAGCCAGTCGAGCCTGCTCCTGAGCCAGTCAACCCAGCAAAAGAGTTGTTAAAAATGCTAAAAATGGCAGCGGGGGAGGATGTTGATGAGCAAGCAAGGGTGGCCACAGTGCCAAAGTCTGCAACAAAGTCAAGGTTTTGTGACTAGGTGGCAAATTATGCCTTCCCAGACGGTCAGAAGGTTCCCACTATCGTCGGGACTTACGATGGTACTAGGGACCCAGAAGATCATCTCGCAATCTATGATCAGGCCGTGTTAACTGAAAAGTGGGTGGAGCCAGTGGCATGCCACTTATTCCCAGGCACCTTGCAAGTCACCAAGCTTCCTGAGAAGAGCATCAAAGACTATGAAGATTTGAAGAAGAAGTTCATAGCTCAGTTTGTCCAACAGAAGAAGCGTTAGAGAAGTCACTTGGAAGCTCACCTAATTAGACAGAGAGAAAGCGAGCCACTAAGGAATTTCATCACAAGGTACACCGAGGAATGCCAGAAGATACCGGGTCTCCCTGAAAGTCAACAAGTCTCAGGTTTTACCTTGGCACTGCTCCCTGGCGAACTCCAAGATGATCTAAGTAAGAGAATCCCTTTAACATTTAAGGAAGCTATTGATACGGCGTTCGACTTCATTCGCTCCAAGGAGACTGCCTCACTAGTAAGAGGTGCCACAAAGAAAGATAAGTCTGGAGGAGGATTGGCTAGTGAGGAATGGAGTCGACACGACCAAAGACGAGACGAACGTCGGGAGGAACGTCTGGATGAGCGTCGGGAGAAAAGGTTTGGACCATACATCAAAGAAGCACCAATTGTTAACTTGATCAAATGCCCTAGAGAAATTCTGAACACTGAGACAGTGTGTGCTACTTTCAAACCTCCCTCACCAATGGCCTTCAAGTCTGGGAAGAAGAACATGAATCAATATTGTGAATTCCATGAGGACCACGGACATGATACTAATGCATGTAGACAGCTAAAGTGGGAGATCAAGAGGGCATTGGATTAGGGGAAGGTTGAACACTTAGTCCCTGGAGCTAAGCAGGCAAGGAAGACCTTTGCATGGCAAAGGGAGGTGGTGGAGGAGGATGATGATCCAGAAGAGGGTCATGTATACATGGTCCATGAATAAGACAAATGACAAAGACTCTAAGTTAGTATGGGTCCCAGCCTCCCTCTTTTGAGAATCATCCTTCCCCCTTCTCTAAAGCATCTTGATCAAGCTACTTTGTCAAGAGTTATCACTTTATTTTTAAGTATTTCCATGTCATTTTACTTCAGCTATTGTTATGTTTGTTGGTCTGATCATGTATCCCAACCTTATCATTAATATCATCCTTTTTTCCAAAATAATTGGTCAACAAATTGTTGTAAGTATATATGGCTATGAGACAAGTTAGAAGGGTAATCCGAATGAAAATTCCAGAAGTCAAGTGCTAAGATGGAAGAAAGAATTCCTAGCCAACTTCTGACATGGATTATGAAAACCCAAGTACTTGTGAAGGCAAGACAGATAAACCAAGTGCCTAAAGGCTAAGACATGCCTCATATGTATGAGTGGAAACTTCAAAAAGGACAAAAGCTACAAAGCAATCCCCAGCTAACACTTAAAACGATTTTCATCTTCCTCGCCCATGAGGATAGATACTTCTCATAGGAAAAAGATAGATAAATAAATACAAAATGAACATATAAGCTAAGCTTGGCTAGCGCTCAGAAAATTTTCATCTTCTAGATGGAAAGCTTAGTTAACACTTAAAAATTTTTCATTTTTTCTCATCTACCGGATGGGAGTAGAGTGCTTCTCACTGGGAAGCAAGACACGAATAAGACAAAGTCTCACCAAGTGTGAGTCCCAAGTGTAACAAGCCAAAACTGGGCCCGGCTGAACACTAATAAAAATTTATTCATCTTTTTATTCATCGGATAAAAAGGTAGGCACTTCTCATCGGGAAGTGATATTTTTATTCATCTTTTTGTTCATCGGATAAAAAGGTAAGCACTTCTCATCGGGAAGTGATATTGATGAAGGGATAGCGAAGAAATTACTCCACCCACATCAATTTTATGTCTTATTCATTCATTGGATGATAAGATAAGCGTTTCCTATTGGGAAGCGGCGCGCATAAAATTTAGTCATCTTTTTATTCATCGGATAAAAAGGTAGGCACTTCTCATCGGGAAGTGATAATTTTTATTCATCTTTTTGTTCATCGGATAAAAAGGTAAGCACTTCTCATCGGGAAGTGATATTGATGAAGGGATAGCGAAGAAATTACTCCACCCACATCAATTTTACGTCTTATTCATTCATTGGATGATAAGATAAGCGTTTCCTATTGGGAAGCGGCGCGCATAAAATTTAGTCATCTTTTTATTCATCGAATAAAAAAGTAAACACTTCTCATCGGAAAGTGACAATACTTGCGAGTAATAAAGTTTTTTTTTAACACCCAAACTCATTAAGGCCCATAAATCAAGCAAGTGATTGGGCCTAAGCCCAATCGGTTCTACGTGACAAGAGCATAGGTTATCACAACCAAAGTATGAAAGCATATACAGAATTACATATGGATATTTAAATCTATATTATACAATATTTTATTTTACATATTTCTTATACTCGAGTGTCGAGGCAAGCTTAGAAAACTCCAAGGCTAATCGTCAAACTTAGAATCTAGGCTTCAGGAGAGGCTTAAGGAGGCTTAAGGAGAGGTGGCGAAGCATAGGAGTATTATTCCTTTATTTCTACATGAAAATGAGAAAGTACTATTACTAATTAATGCAAAGTCACGTGAACTATTGTCCTCGGGACTATCCTTTCCTCCAAACCTCATGTGAGGACTTAATTCTTTCTTGTGGCTAGAATCCACGTGAGCTAGTACATGTGGGAATAACATTACTAGTTTACTACCTTTAATATATACGATACATATATTTGTATCTAAGTAGCAAGGCTTACCAAGGGCCCACTTATTTAATCTTGAATGTCTAGGCTTGGATGTCTAAGCTTCGAAGGTAAAGAGTTTGAAACAAATGAATAAGTAAATAAAAGATGAAACAATGAAAAACTTAGAGTTCGAGTATAAGTTTTATCTAGAGAAAATACTTACACCCGAACTCGGGGGACTTGATGAGGTGTGGTCCGATTTAGACCCACACTCGAACTATAAATATATATATATAAAGAAGCCTAGCAAAGGAGAGGCTTAAGCAAGGATTAACAAGGGAGAAGCTTAAGCAAGGTTGGACAAGAGAGACTGTAAGGAAGTCTTGGAGAGGCCTAGATAAGACAAGAAAAGGAAGTCTTGGAGAGACTTAGATAAGATAAGAAAAGAAAGCCTTGGAGTGAGGCCCAGGAAAGCTTAAGGCTAGGCAAGAGCTTGAGAGCCTTGGAGTGGGACCCAAGCGAGGCTTCATATAAGACAAAAGAGATTTCAATTCTATCTTGGGCTCTGCGAGGCTTAAGGCTAGACAGGAAAGTGGGAAGGCTCTCAGGAAGGCTCTCCCCAGCAAGGCTCTCCTCAGGAAGGCTCTCCTCAGGAAGGCTCTCCCCAGCAAGGCTCTCCTCAAGAAGGCTCTCCTCAGGAAGGCTCTCCCCAGCAAGGCTCTCCTCAGGAAGGCTCTCCTCAGGAAGGCTCTCCTCAGGAAGGCTCTCCCCAGCAAGGCTCTCCTCAGGAAGGCTCTCCTCAGGAAGGCTCTCCCCAGCAAGGCTCTCCCCAGCAAGGCTCTCCTCAAGAAGGCTCTCCTCAGGAAGGCTCTCCCCAGCAAGGCTCTCCCCAGCAAGGCTCTCCTCAGGAAGGCTCTCCTCAGGAAGGCTCTCCCCAGCAAGGCTCTCCTCAGGAAGGCTCTCCTCAGGAAGGCTCTCCCCAGCAAGGCTCTCCCCAGCAAGGCTCTCCTCAGGAAGGCTCTCCTCAGGAAGGCTCTCCCCAGCAAGGCTCTCCTTAGCAAGGCTCCTCTTAGGAAGGCTCTCCTCAGGAAGGCTCTCCCCAGCAAGGCTCTCCTCAGGAAGGCTCTCCTTCACTAAAGCTTGGGAAGCCAAGGAGTGTACCATTCTTATACCTCGTATTGTACTTTTGGGTTTTAGGGCCAGGGCCCATAACTGATATGGCCCAAAATACGAGGTTGCCCTAATCTGAGGCCTATATATACTACCCATCAATACTTGTCAGAGGTCACAATTCATCTTCAGAAACATTCACATAAACATTCAATCATTCATCAATCAATCATAACACAAAATCACATAATTTCATATCCTCCAAAGATCGAAACATCTCTTTGGGAAAATCATCATTCACCTTAGGTTCGTCAAGAACTTAGTAGGTTTGCACTCTTATATTGAGGAGATTTTGATGATTTTCATGGTTAACCTTTTTTTGTGACTAAGCTTAACATTCAATGCTCAAACAAAGAACAAAAAGTCAAACATGTAGAACAAAAAATTAAAAGTAATGAACCTGCTTCATAATTAGAGTTTGATAAAGCAAATCTTTTATAAATTAATAATGAAGATTTAAAACATTAAGTATTCAAAACGTGATTTCCTTACTTTTAGAAATAAGATTATGGAACTATTTTTAAATTATTCGTTTATAAGATGCTTGATATTTTTATAATTTTTAATATAATTTTGCAAGTAAAATAAAATAAATATTGGCAAAAAAAAATATAGAGATGCCAAATAGAATAAATCCTATGTCGCAATATTTAAGGATAACTTTAAATTAAAAAGAAGGGCTTATATTGCTAGGATAACTACTATTTTATTAGATGTATAGATAGATAGAAGTTACATCGTCTATAAATAAAGTATATGTATATTACAGATGATCCAAACAAGCATATCTATTATTTATGCTTTACAAGGATTAAATTACAGTAAAAATTAATAGTAGTTTATGGTTTGAAAACTTGCTAAATCGTAATCATATCTTATCTTATTCGATTGATGTAAGACACACACACACACACAAAAAGTTAATGGATAACAAACATATAATGTGATTAAACACATGCATGAACGTTATATGACAAATAACAAGTTTTGGAATAATACTTTATTTTCCAAATTTGGGGAATGCTTATAAAGTTGGTTAATTATCATTATCTGTCAAAAGTACTATATAAATCGACCACGTACGAATATATATTATATTATAATTATATTATATTATATTATATTATATTATATTATATATATTATATTATATTATATACTCTAATAAGTGAATAGATGTGAATAGTGGCGAGTTACTATTCGTCCATGTTATAACCCGCACCAATATTTGGATTTTGCCAAATCGCATCCGGTTCGGGTTTTCTAATACGAGTTACTTATTGGTTTTTTCCGTATGTTTTTCCTTTCGTGTTTTCAAATAATTATACTGAAAACGTTTATTCTTTTTTTGTAACAATATTCACACCATTATTCGGATTTTGCCAAATCGCATCCGGTTCGGGTTTTCTAATACGAGTTACTTCTTGGTTTTTTCCGTATGTTTTTCCTTTCGGATTTTCAAATAATTATACTGAAAACGTTTATTCTTTTTTGTAACAATATTCACACCATTATTCGGATTTTGCCAAATCGCATCCGGTTCGGGTTTTCTAATACGAGTTACTTCTTGGTTTTTTTTTTTTTTTTTTTTTTTTTTTCTTTTGGGTTTTCAAATAGTATATCAAAACTACTTTTTTTGTGCTATTGCCTTTGAATAAACATCATATCATATGTCAAATATTTTAACAAACATATATAGCGACACATCATCAATAACAAAACATAATCGTTTTCAGGTTTCCAAACAATATATTAAAAACTTTTATTAATTTTTTTGTGGTATTGTCTTTGAATAAGTATATATTTTATATGTCAAAGTTTTTAGAAACATAAATCATCAATAACAAAAAGTAATCGAACTAATTGAAACCGCGCAACGCGCAGACGAAAACTATTGTGGTTTTGCCTTTAAATAAATATATTAAATATATATTTGATATGATAAACTTTTAAACAAACCTATCCATGACAGAATGTTTGTTAATTCAATGCAAGTATACTAAATAACACAATCGTTTCAACACGACAATTGGTGCCCCGCAACAAGGGGCCGGAAATTCCCTAGTTAGTAATAACATGTATGTGTCTATTACGAGAATCTTTCAATGATGGCTTTGGATCCAGGAGACCTGGGTTCGAATCCGGAGGGAGCAGGTTTTCCCCCAATTAATTTAATTGGGGGTTTCTCCCCCCATGTGGTGTATTGGAGGTATCGGAGTGGGTAGCATTCTGGCCTGGAAAACTCCTAGCTAAGGGCAACCCAACGATCGTTCAAAAAAAAAAAAGAAATTATTAGCGAACAAGTGGTGTGGGACAAAAAAAAAAAGAAATTTCGAGAGTACGTAGAAAAGTTGAAGAAGAAATGTACGTTAGTTTTAAAATTGGGACTTAGAATTTTACGAGAATTATTTACTAATTGATTGATGTTTCTTATCAAGATTTAATATTGCCTTCCACAGTTCCACGCAGATCACCAAATAGGTGTTGATTAACGAAAATGTAACATTCAAGTGAAGTCGAATACTAAAGTTGAAAGTTGAAGAGAGAAATTGATTGTTAAAATGGAATCATCAATTATCCTATTTGATCAAGAATTATTACAAGGATTAAATAAACAAATTTAACAAATAATTGTTTATTAATTGTAAAGACATAAAGGAACACCTTCATTTACAAGTCAAATTAAGAGAGGTCACGAAAAGAAAAAGCTTTCGTTTATGCATGTTTGATTAATACAATAAGATAAGATAAGGATATTTATGTTATGAATAGTTTGTGTAAGAGTGATTACACAAATCCTTTTCCCCAAAATTACTAGAAATAGAATGGAATTGTGAAAAGCATTATAGTCCAATGTACTTAATTAGCTAGTGAATTGTGGACGGATGACAAAATAATGTCAACATCTAATAGCCTTGAAGCCATGGCAAGTTCATCTATAAAAGACAAAATCATAAATAATAAAAAAAAAAGGAACTATCTATTGTCGTCTTCTAAGGATTTTGGGTCCGAATACTTTTTGGGAAGGTTAATTTGTAGATAGACTTTACCTTTACCTACGTAGAAAGATTGTTTTCAGGTTTTAGCTAAATGGACTACTACAAAAAAACGTAATGGGAACCAATTTTGAAGGGCTTTAGAGACCACTTTTACAACCGGTTTCTATGCAAAGGGTTTCTATTAAAAAGTAAAAACCGGTTTCCATTGCAAGCCATAGAAACCTCTTTTTCATCAAAAAACCGATTTCCATGATAAGTTTACACACCGTTTTCATATTTAAAACTGGTTTCCATTCTATGTTTACGCACCGTTTTTAAGTCCATAACCGGTTTCCATGTTATGGATTAGAGACCACTTTCTTTGATCCAAACAGGTCTTTCTCCGAAAACATGAAAACCACTTTCTTAGTAATAACCGATCTCTATTATTTATTATTATTTTTAAAGCTTTTTCCAGCTTCAAAGCCTGCTACTAATCTACTATATATTAGGTGCCAATATAAATAGTGACTAATGTGGTTGTGGTTATTGTCCTTCATCATGTTCTATATCATGTTCTTGATTAAGATCCTGTAATATGCAATATCAAAATACAAGTACAATCGCAACAGAATAAAAAGTCCATGTCTAGTTTACTTTTTATATTGCTCAAAAAGCTCAATAAAAATGCCAGTCAAGTCTATTGAGCTAAACTCAACTTTTTAGCTTGTGTGTTTCTCTAGTACAAGCCAAAGCATTACCAGATGTTGTTTGTTGCGTCTTAATAGCTATATATTCTATCGTTTATCCCAATAAAGTTGGAAAGAACGTATGTGCTTCATGACCTTAATAACTGTTAGAGATGTTGTCCTCAGATGTAAATGGGTGAGGAGCAAATATACATACCAATAAATAACCCGTATTTAACAGTTCTTGACTTGGCTCAAATTTGCTCAAATGATTACATAACTTAGCAACTCTAACATCATTGAATGTATCACTACCAGTTTAAAAAGTCGTTAGGCATTAGTAACTAGTTATCACGGGACTCGTAACTTTCTGTTTGTCGACTACTATACTTATAACCAGGAGGTATAAACAGGGAATACTTAGCAAAAATTAGTATACGATTTATTATTTGGACTGGCTCGGGGGATTTACCTTAATCTGAATGGATTTCGAAAAGAAACACTATTTGCTAAACACCTCTTTGTCTAACAGAAAACTGGCACATAATTGACCCTTTCCTTCTCAATGTTACTAGACAGAGTAGTTCTTTTAGCTTTCAAGTTGTGGTTTGTTATTAAATGAATGGATGAATTGAAGAATGTTGTTTATAATACCAAGTTTGCCCGAGAATCTCAAAAATTTTAGCCTAGAATTTTGGAATTTGCAAGTCATACAACTTGTGTTACACTAGATACTCTGAACAACTCCGAATTTATATATTATCTCCCTGTTTTATGCTAGTATATGAATTATTAGTTACATAATAGTGCAACAAATCTCAACTAACAGTATCCAAATGGTATGATAAATCATAAAAACATAAGTATCCAATTGAAAATCTAATACTCGTATTTCACTAACATTTAAAAAAAAGAAACCCAAAACCTAGATCCGGATCATAAAATAAAATAAAATGAAACTAACCAGTTACCATCGATCTTATGAGTTGTGATAGCCAAAGGAGAGAGCTGTTGTGAGTTGTGGCATTACAATGGTGGTAGATGATATGTATGTTGGTGGTTAGAGGAAAAGGATACAATGAGGCGAATGTGTATAGAATACAGAGAAAAAAGATGGAGGCGGTGGATTTTGTTCTAGAAAAGAAGCCCGTGCTAATTAAAATTTTCAAGGCCGCCAAACTAGTTCAAATATTTTAAAGGGTAAATTACACTTTTGGTCCCTGAACTTGGCACGTTTTTCACTTTTAGTCACTAAACTTCAAAAATTGCAAATTATACACTAAACTTGCCACTTTTTTCACTTTTGGTCACCGCGTCAACTTTGTTACCTTCCTCCGTTAACTTGCCCAGATTCGTTAGTTTTTTTCTTCAGTTTTCGTCCTTTTCATTTATTCCATCATTAAAAGTGATAATCGATGAAAAGTACATTCAAAACTCAATCCATTTATATGATTTATTACAAATTTATATAACACAAACAAAAATATTTACGGTTAAATCATAAGGCGTTATCGATTATTCAGAGAAAAAAAAATCTAGAACACGTTACTCCGGATAACCGTTAAAATATCTTATTTTTATTATAGTTTAGCAATAGTTAATAAAATGAATTAAGGAAAACTATATAAATTTATATAACACAAAAAAAATATTTACGGTTAAAGTAGAGATAAGAAGACTAAAAAAATCAAACAGAGGCCCTAAAAAAAATCTAACTTTATAAATAAAAATTTCAACTAACAATTATGTCATCGTCGTTCAAAAAGAAAATCAATCATTTCATCTAATCAAACTATTTTATAATCAATAAAGTAGTAAACTGTAAACATAAAAAAAAACTGTTTCAAAACCCCTCACAAATGAATATGTATTTTCACTAATCGAACAAAACAATATCTAAGACTTGAAGTTAGGCCGATTATCACTTTTAATAATGGAATATATGGAAAGGACGAAAAGTGAAAAAAAAACTAACGAATCTGGGCAAGTTAACGGAGTAAAGGTAACAAAGTTGACGCGGTGACCAAAAGTGAAAAAAAGTGGTAAGTTTAGTGTATAATTTGCAATTTTTAAAGTTTAGTGACTAAAAGTGAAAAACGTGCCAAGTTCAGGGACCAAAAATGTAATTTACCCTATTTTAAAAACTAATGACTACGGAGTATCAATTTTTTACAAAGAAAAATAAATTAAAAATTGATCGAAAGACGTGTTTCTTTAAAACTGGTCTTAATTTAATGGGTTTAGAGAAGTGTTTCTACAAAACCGGTTTCCATTCAATGAGTATGGGAACGTGTCCCTTATAAAACCGATCTTGATTGATAAGATATCGGTTATTATTTCAAAACTGGTCTCCATTTGTAGCTATAGAGACGTGTTCTTTTTACTTGAAACCCCTTTTATATATAGAAACCATTTTTTATTAAAAACTGGTCTCCTTACCTTTTTTAAAACCAGTTTTTTTTAATTTTTTCAAAACTGGTCTGTATTGGGGGTCTCTATTAAGATTTTTGTAGTAGTGATGGTAAAAAGGGACATCTGGCCTTTGCATGGGATAAAAATTGAATTTCTAACATTTGTTTATAGAGGTCAAGGTATTTATCACTGATCCACCAATCATGCTGTTTTTTTATAAAAGACTAAACCATGTAAAAGTAAATGTGTTGATTCCTGAAGCAACTTATGATGTTTATTCATCAGTTTTGATGTTAGTATAGTAAGTGCTTTTCTAGTAAGTCTTGTGTGATAATTTGTTAACCTGCTCTTGTAATTAATTGACTCAATCAATAAGAATTATGTCTTTAAAATTATCACTTTTGCTGTAATTCTTGTCATCTATATAGTTGAATTTCGTAAAAGGTTTGAAATACCGGACCAACAACTTGTATATATCAGAACTATTGAAGGTTTATTTTAGACATATCATACTTTAAACTTCTTTTCATAAATGAAGTCTTGAAATACTTTATGTTGTATTAAATATTAGCCTAAAAGTGTATAGAATACAAAAAAAAAAACATTAAAAGGAAACGGGTACATATGGATTAAGATCCTCTAAAGTTGGATCAACTTCATAGGTGAAGTTGGACAATTTTGAACCTTTGCATTGAAATAAAGAGTTAAGATTCAAATTTGAAATTTAAATCTTAACCCTTTGTTTCAATCCAAAGGTTGAGATTTTACTAACTTTACCTATGAAGTTGATCCAACTTTAGAGGATCTTGATTCGTAATTATTTCTTATTCCATGCTTCTATTATCTTCGAAGACATAAACTTTGAAAACAGTTTGTTTATTTCCTTTGAAGATTTAAAATGTGCTTCTATTATCTTAAAAAGAAAAGCATTTTTTCAATTGCTTCATGTATCTGCAGATAAAAACATATTCCGTATAACATTATAGAAAACCTTTTCTCCCCTTCGTCAGCGTCGCCATCTCCGGCCAACGGTTTTGTTTTGGAAGGACAGAAAAACAGGGGACGAATACTATATAGAAGGGACCATCAATACTATAGAATTGTGATATTTACTGTTTGCTTGTTTGTTCATCGGTGACAACAAGAAGAAAGAAACAAAAGTCCTACATGCTTGGTTTTAAAAAGCGCGCAAGCACTAGGCCCACCTACGCGCAAGCCTTGGAGCTTTTTGGTACCCAAGGCGCAGGGTGTACAAAGCGCTCTCTTTTTGGGCTTTTTTGTGAGCCCATGCGCTAAAAAGCGTGAGCTTTTTGTACACCAAAGGATTTTTTATTATATATAAGTAATTTTTTTTCCCTTACCTCTTCTTTCTCAACAAGATTGATCTCTTCTTTCTTTTTCCTCAACGAGACCAACAATCTTTTGAGAGTTTCTTTTCAAACACCAAATTTGATCAAAGCCGGACTTAAACGAGTATCTTACCGATAGTATTTTGGAATTCTATGTGTTATAAATAATTTATAACTTTTTTCCTAAGTGTGCGCCTTGCGTAAGAAAAGCCCGCCGCTTTTGCGCTTCCAAAATGGACCCTATCGCTTATGTGCGCCTATCGCCTTTTGAAACCAAGCCTACATGAGATTAAAGCAAGTAAGGTGTCTTAAGTCTTATGCAACTATAATTGGAATGAGTTTTTTTACCTTTTTACAGTCTTAGCAATAAAGCCCTGAGTAGAATCTAGATGTGTAATTTTTGTATTTTAGATTATATTCTTTGTATACTAAGCCTCTAGCATCTTGCTAGATGGTCGTTTATTTTTAATAGTAAATTTTTCCGTTCAACAAAAGGTAAAGTGTCTTATTTAGTTATTTGTGAAAACTTACGAGGCAAAGGAACAAGGTCAAACTTACGAGGCAAAGGAACAAGGTCAATTAAACTACTATTACGGAGTATCTTTTATTTTAATAGAGAAACCAAAAGGAGTTCGGATAATACTTTGGTATTTTATGATTTGAGAGAGGTAAATGAATAAAGTGTATTTTTGGTGTTTGCTCTTTGGGAGGAACCAACATTGCGTAAGACAACAGATATTGGGCGTTGTCATTGTATGTTTTGGTATTTTATTGATTTAAGTTTGGTATTTCATAAATACAACTATAGAAGATAACAGAAACAAAAAAATATATATTAAAAGATTTTTAATCTATAAAACAAACATTATTATATTTTTCGCTTGCAGTTTCTATAGATAAATTCTCTAACCAGTTGCAGAACCAGAATTGAAACCTTTAGCACAAAATTTCTTGCCAGAACCTTGTATCGACGTAAATAATGAAAATGACCATATTGTTACAATTTTTGGCCATTTTAAGGGTTTTTTTTTGTTATTTCTAATGATTTTTAAGAGATTTTGGCACTTCGGCATTTTCCATTTCTCATTTAGTTGCACAAATATGTCTTTATGAGTTGTATTGTTAAGATAATCTTTTGATAGTTTAACGTTATTTATATTGACTGGTATCACATATTTGTTTATCCCGTAGTACTAATAAAAAGTATATATATAGTTTTTCAAAAGAAATTATACTACATAAATCTGATGGACCCGTAGTCCGGGTTACGTCTAAGTTGTATGTAGTTTCGCCTATGTCTCTAACTATAAATGTAACTCAAGTAAGATAGTTGGTTGTCTAACCTAGATCCGGCCCGTTATGATGCCAAAAATTAAAAAAGGTTAAAGAAAACATTGCATGTCGTGTAACAACTAAAAGCTTGCGCATACTGAAAATATTCCTGGCACCTAAAACCACCAATGATATGAACAATTACTATTTATAATTGAGACACAAAAAATGCGCCAGCCTATCATTTATAATTTTTTATCATTAGACATTTACATTTACATATATAACATTGTGCATGCTTATGAACAGTGAACTAGGCTGACAGGTAGCTGCGCAGCAGCCTGCCAGCCTGCTTTTTTTTTTTAATTTCGTTTTTTTTTTACTTTTTGTCACATAATTTAATTTTTTTTACCTTTGGCATGAAAGTTTTGTTTTATTTACTTTTTAAACTTTCATTTTTCTAACTTTTGCCACGAAAGTTTCATTCTCTTTACTTTTTATCACATAAATTTACTAAAGTTTCCGCCCTTTTGCTTTTTGTCGCATCGCTTTCGTTTCTTTTACTTTTCGCACGAAAGTTTTGTTTTATTTACTTTTTATACTTTTATTTTTCTAACTTTTGTCACGAAAGTTTCATTATCTTACTTTTCACCAATAATTTTTGTTTTTTTAGCTTTTGTCAACTACACGAAACTTTTAACCTTTTTACTTTTTGTCACAAAACTTTATTTCTTTTACTTTTGGCACGAAAATTTCTCTTTTTTTTAATTTCGTTTTTTTACTTTTTGTCATATAACTTTAATTTTTTTTACTTTTGGCTCGAAAGTTTTGTTTTATTTAATTTTTAAACTTTCATATTTCTAACTTTTGCCACAAAAGTTTCATTCTCTTTACTTTTTATCACATAAATTTACTAAAGTTTCCGCCCTTTTGCTTTTTGTCGCATCGCTTTCGTTTCTTTTACTTTTCGCACGAAAGTTTTGTTTTATTTACTTTTTATACTTTTATTTTTCTAACTTTTGTCACGAAAGTTTCATTATCTTACTTTTCACCACATAACTTTTATTTTTTTAGCTTTTGTCAACTACACGAAACTTTTAACCTTTTTACTCACAAAACTATATTTCTTTTACTTTTGTCACGAAAATTTTGTTTTATTTAGTTCTTAAACTTTCATTTTTCTAACTTTTGCCACGAAAGTTTCATTCTCTTTACTTTTTATCACATAAATTTACTAAAGTTTCCGCCCTTTTGCTTTTTGTCGCATCGCTTTCGTTTCTTTTACTTTTCGCACGAAAGTTTTGTTTTATTTACTTTTTATACTTTTATTTTTCTAACTTTTGTCACGAAAGTTTCATTATCTTACTTTTCACCATATAACTTTTGTTTTTTTAATTTTCGTCAAGCTTTTTCCATTCCTGCCACGAAACTTTTAACCTTTTTACTTTTTGTCGCATAACTTTATTTCTTTTACTTTTCGCACGAAAATTTTGTTTTATTTAGTTTTTAAAATTTTATTTTTCTAACTTTTGTCACGAAAGTTTCAGCCTCTTTACTTTTTATCACATAAATTCCTTAATTACCATGAGTTGTAAATTTTACATGTCGTTATCATTTCCGGGGCAACGCCCAAAGACTGTGGAATAACCCGTGCTTTTTTTGCCTTCTTCTGATTTTATCGCGCATCCACGATTATTGCAGCCCGCAACGCGGGCGCTGAATCTTCTAGTTAACCATGAACAATTAATTACTATTCCTAATTGATAAACAAATGCACCAGATCGAATTGGTACTTCTTGAGCTACAATCTTGTATCCAACTATTTAAATGATTTAAGTACTCTCCAAAACTTTAACGATATAACAAACATATATATATAACAATAATAATAATTATTCTTGAACAACAAATTAAGCTGGTAATCTGGTTACTTCAGGTTGAGCTTATGTAAATCTGCAAGAGACTCATGATGGACTGTATTCGGCCCTGCAGCGAGCATGCTTTGCGAAATGTTAGTTTGTTCATGGAGTGACTTTCCATGGTTAACCCATCCTTTGTTAGTATTCGGCGATCTAAGCTCTCGGACATACTTCTCCTTGTGGAGTATGAGTGCAAACCTATGTATACATTATTGAATTGAATAAGTCTATAAGAAATGGATTATGGAATTAATGCGAACATAGTTATTGAAAAAAAAAAGAATAGACTTTTTTTTTAACAAGTGACTTTTAAATACAAACAAATTTCTTTCACGTGAGTTTCTAACTCCACAGCGGATAATAGTTTTTTAAACCGGATTCCACTACGAGCTGAACAACAGTGCCAAGGAAAAATCCACGCTAGGGTCAAATTAATAGAGTATGAATTTGCCTCTCTAGCAAGATTCGACCTCAGAAGTAAAACCTAGGTGTCTCATCACTTGAACCATAGATCATTGACGAAAAGAAACGACTTACTTTTTCAAAGCCATCTCATTGGTAGTGTTATGGTAAGGCTCAGATAAGCCCGTGCCTAAATTCACTCTGGTGACTGGTTTTTTCAACAATTTCTCGCCCACTTTCACTAGATTCTCCAAGTTTTCTTTGGTTGCCATATCCATGGAGGCTAAGTCACCACTTAAAGTGTCATCCTGAAATATGATAAAGTAACAACGTTTTTTAACTTTGTTAGTATCAAGAAAACTGTTCGGCGACCCAGGATGAAAATCCTGGCTCCGCCACTGTGGCTGCTTAAACGATACACGAAAAATACCTGAATCCGAAGGTAATTTTCTGCTGAATGAAGGGCTTGGAAGACGGTAGAGATATGATAGTCAGCCATATCGCTACTAGCTTGAGTAAAAACATCTACCAATGGAGTCGAGCCACCACCAGTCAGCCACCCTAAAACACCCCAATGAGAGGACTTTGTAGCATCATACCTCTCCTGAAATTTTGGAGACCCGGTGCCCAATGACAAAACTAGAAACCGCCCATACTCTGTTGGCTTTATCGGGAAAAAATTTGGACTTCCTCTAGTTATTTCCTTGGTTACTTCACTTATGGCCACCAAAGTCTACCAAAACAAAAGATCGATATTACACATTTATCATAACTCAAACCACATAGATTGGAATTAGATATTTTTTTTAAACAGACGGATGTGACTCTACCCCAGATATTATCGTTAGAGTCCAGATTTGAACATGTGACCTTTGGGCTAGGGACATTGGCAGATTTTGAATTAATCAATTCGAAAAGTATCTAAGGAAAGCAACTAATAACACATTTAATTATTTAGAATGTTCACATATTTATAAGCAAACAAGACATACCGGATTGTTGGCAGCCACTCCACCATCAATAAGGTTGAATTCTCTAGCTAATTTTCCTTCAGAATCTTCGGTTTTGAAAGAATGAGAAGGAAGATAAGTTGGAGCTGCCGATGTTCCAATACATATATCTGATAACTTGGCATCAAGGCTCGGAGTTGTGTTTAACTAATCGATCAAAAAACATGTATTAGCAAGTCATAATTTAATTTTTTTTGAACAGCAGTGGTGATTGGACTCAGCGGCACGTCACCAGCACAGTCAATCCGAGGGCATGACTGGCGGTGGAAGTCCCACTACCGTTCTGGAGGAAACCAGCTAAATGCTAGAGAAAACCCACATGCCCCACCTCATTGGCAAGGACTTCCCAATATGCATTTCAAAGGTTTTGACCCCGTGACCAACATTTGGCTGAAAGACCTAAGGGACATTAAATGTCCAGTTGAGCTAAATCCCAAGGATAGCAAGTCATAATTTTTACATCGATCTTTTGTGGAAAATTCTTTAACAAAATTGACTTAGCTTATTGTGTCTTTGATACCTGGTAGCTTGAGAAGATTGTAGGCTGCAGATGTTTGATGTCAAACGTCGGAATTACAACATTTGTTAAGGTATCGTGGAGTCGTTTATCTTGTAATTTTTCTTGAATAATTTTGTGCAGGTATTCACCATTGTATTTTGGTCCCGATAAAGCTTTCACCACATTTGCAGCAGGAGCCAAAGGATTGCTACAAATTATGCAAAAATTAATAACCGAGTCGAACTAGTATATATATATATTGAGAATCAAAATTTGTTATGAATAATATGTACCTGTGATGGGGAAATATTTTAGGACAATGTTCAAGATAAAAATCTTTAACATCCTTAGCCGCAAATAATGGACGACCCTCTTCGTTTGGAGTGGTCAACATAGCTGTGACAAGACCACCCGTACTTGTCCCAGCAATAACGTCGAAATAATCTGCTAGCCTTGCGTCTTCACCGTCTAGTTTCTGTTCAAATTAAACAAGTTTTTGAAGTATTTATTGGTATGGTATGGTTTGTATATATACAAATGAAACAGAAAACATAATACTCGTAAATTAACTTCAGTATACATACCTGAAGCTCAGTTTCCAAAAGATCAAGGAGCACACTTGGAATGATTCCTCGTATTCCGCCACCGTCGATACTCAGAATCGTGACTAGATTCCCGTATGTTGGTGGTTGCAATGGTGATCTTAGATCTTCCTTAAACGACATGATCAATAAGTACTTCAAAGGAATTAGAAAATATATACTAATTGATGTGTGGTTTTTGTTATAAAAGAAGTGTTAGTTAAGTTGATAATACAATGGAATATTGTGTGGTTATTTGGTTTATTCCACGTGAAGGTGTTGTATTTATAGAGTGATACTCGTATTAGTATTAAAATTTAGAAGTTTCAAAGGTTTTATACAATTCAACTTAATTAATTCTTGGACAAAAGAAGTAGTTAAATGTTGACATCAAAACTAAGAAAGGATCAAAGGAATGTGCAAAATTTTAATAAAAAAAAACGATACTTACCTTTTGATTTCTAAAAG
>CM067168.1:163411352-163423370 GCA_034093135.1 Erigeron breviscapus | reverse complement strand
GTCCCTACTGTCCATACCCCAAACCGTATGTTCAATCCACAATTTCCATCCACAATATAATATCAATACCTCTTGGTCAATGGTAAGACTACCATGACATAATTTGATGAGATTGTTCTTGAGCCACTACTAAGACCGGTTATGTCCCAATAATCAGATATATGTCCCAAATGATAAGATAATGATAAGCACATGCTGTCAATCACGTGCATAAAGATAACCAAGGGTCGTGCCATGGAGACGCCCATAAATATATAGTAGTTAGAGCACCGCGAGGCCAGACTGGCGATCAAGGTGGCCACAAAGGCAGACCAAACATCCCACCGTTACCTATAATAGTGGATGAGGGGACAAGTCCTAGTTGCGCAACCCTCTAACTACAGGCCTCAAATGAGTTAATAGTAGTTTACAGGGGACCACCGTTTGACAGTACTCAAGCTCATCATATAACATATAACACGTTGAACATACAATATAATTCCCATATCATTATCATTATTTCAAAGAATCATTTCATAAGAGAAAATCACTTTAATTAATCATGCTTTTCACCCCGCAAGTAAAACATATAAAAGAGTTTGAAAGGGGGCTATGACTCACTTGATTAGAGAGTGAAGGGGGCTGATCAAACGCGATTCCTTCTCTTAGATTTGTTGCGCCTCAAGCAAGCCTAAACCATAACGTATATATTCACGGCGTAAGTTCGCGTGACATGAACTAGTGAGCTAGATCATGAGATGTATACTAGTAGACTTGCCCATCTTTGGTTGTTATTAGATTATGGTATTTAAGTGTGATTAAATGTTGTTAAGTGTTTAATTTTTCTTTTTCAAACTATAATTGTTTTAATTTGATAAAATTAGTTGATGTGTTACGTTTGTTGATGCTGACATCAAATTAATTAAAAAAAAAATATTTATATAATTTTCAAACAATATTGTTAAATCACTAGCGATTTAATAATTTTTTCATTAAACACTTTTACACACGATAGCTTGTAACGTAATTCATTTGCTATTTACAAATCTTTAAATTAAACGATAACGATCATCATCATTCACTTTGCACATATAAAAATAAATCACAATCATAATTGTTCCATCAATTTTTCATTATCTTCTACACACTTTAACAATTTTCTCAATTTCTAAACTAAAGCCACTGCCGTTCGTCGAATCGGAAAACATTAATGCTTCAATTATCTTGCTTTAAGTGAATTATTGAAAATTTATCAATTAAATCATCAATCGACCACCAGTATGCAAATTGAATTATAATTTGGATTGCTTCGTACTACGATCATTTGTAATTGAAAGATTAATGTGAATAATGTTACAATTTTAAATTTAAAACAAATCGAACAAATTGATTTTCATTCGAATGTATTCGAGAGATTTTGTAGACAATCAATATAACCTAAGTCTTTAATTGCATCAATGCATATGATCGTAAGCTTGTTTTTGTTGTTGTTTGTTATGTTTTCCAACTTGCATGTATTAAATCAATTAAGCTCTTTGCAGTGTATCTTCATTTTCAAGTAACTATGGTTGTCATTGTAATTGTTTTCTAATATATTCTTTACTGATAACTTACATTAATATGATCTTTCGTGTTTCGCAATACTCCAAATCGCTACTTTTTCGATACAAATTACGATTCATTTACTTTCAGCTAGTATTTGTAACTTGAACAAAATGTTGTTTCATCAAATTTCAAAATAAGTTAAAAACAGCTTTTAAAAACTTGATACTATTCACTCTTAATGTGAATGGTTGTTTTACGACACTCAAATGAACAATAATCTCATTTAAAAACTAGCCAACACTTCACGATCTGGGTATTATGATCCATGACTTTTTGAGTATGCTTACTATATCAAAACAACATTCCATTAGCTCTTTAGGATGATAGCAACAATTCGGATCGATAAACTTTTCAATGCGTAACGACGAAAATTGGACTTGAACTCAAATTTTATTACGACAACAAACCTACGCGTAATGGTATGCGGCCATCGAATGGCGAATAAACAATTAACATTTATCACAACTTGAAGCTATGATGAAAATTAAATTTCTTTATTGAACCAGCCAGGAGTTATGTTGGTACAAGTAAATCGAACTGCACCATATTTTTTAAGAATACCTTTAGACGATCAGAAACAAATTGAAATACACGAGCTTTCGAATTGTTCATTGTTGATAATTTTCCTGATTTAACAAACATCTACTCTCTGAATCATAGCAACATCATCTACACTACCATTTCACGATTAAAAAAGTGTATTAGAAGAAATTTATTGGTTGCTTTAAGGCGTGGATTTGGAATACTTGCTTAATCATATTGTTGTTAGCTTCTTCAAATTTCTAGTGGTGGTAAATATTTCACTTTCACATTAATTCACTTGACGTTAGGTCTTTCATCTTGGGTTTTGATTTATACTTTTGTTAATTAAAAATTTTTCTTGTTCATTTAAATAGTTGTCTACATCATACAGGAAACGCATTTCTGGAGCCTTAAATTGTTAGTATCTAATTAATTGATCTAAAAAAAAAGAAATTTAATAATTAAAATTTAATAAATTTATTTTCTTTCTCTCTAGGAATTGCTTACCTTAAAACGCTCCATCTCCAGTCCCAGGTTTCTATAAATCATTTCAAAAATATAAACCAGCACTATTATATGTCGACCTTTTGTTATAAGTAATTTTTTAGGAGCTGTATCTCATGTGATTAGCTTTTATTCGGAGTGTAGATAGAAACGGTACCAACAATCCGATTTTGAATCAAAACTACTTATCGTATTGTTTTTTTGTTGTTTCGTAAAAGCAATAGTTGACGCATCTTGATTGAGGAAATTATCACATTCTTTAAAATTCATTAACATAACCAGTCCGAGCCAAATACCAATCTTTACTCGATTCGTACGAGTCTAGAATACGTTTCCTAGAACCAGATTGATTAAAATTATGAATTATTATCGTTCAATTATTCTGATCTTATCTGATAATTAATTAATTAAATTAATGAATAAAAAATTTTACCTTGGTTTAGATTCTTGAATGATGTGTTTATCATGAATATAAATAAAAGCTTCAACTTAATCTCTATAAAAACGTCTAATCGTCTAGTTTCAAGAAAAGTTGTGTGAATAGATAGCAAATGAAGTGTACTTTTTTCACACAAGCTCCATTGTATGACATATTTTCAGTAAAAGGATGATGGATAATTTTATGAAACTTCTTATCTATCATTTGTTTTTTATTTTCTTTCACTACTACTCAATTTTATCGTCTTTACCATCATCTCATCATTTATCATCTCTTTCTGACACCATCTTACTATCTTGAACACAATTGTAACTATCGGACAGATCATCAATGATATCTTTATTTGCACATCTTCTTGGTAAACGATATGAATTGAAAACAATCGATGAGCATCAGTTTAAATCATCAATTTCTTCATCAGTTGATTCTTCAGAAAAAGTAATCATCTTTGTCTGATTGTGTACTAAACGAATCAACTCCATCATATTTTTTTGTCACCAACAAAATCATACTCTATCCAAGACGAATAATAACGAACAACATTTTCTGACAAAGGCCAGGAAAGATAACGAACTTCTTGTTTTTTATTTCTTTATTTAACAATTTTTAGTAGTATTAATTTTAAATCTTTTCAAGCATTTACATTGATGATCTAATTTATTTTACTTTCCCAAAACTTCACCAAATCCACCTTCACCCAATTAGATAATTTCCAAAATCAAAAGACGAGAAATTCTTTACTTGTTAATGAAAGATCTTTTAAATTTTTCTTTTTCAATTATTTGATCACTTTCAAGTTCATCAATTAAGACGTGTTGTTTTTTCAATGTGTTCACTCATATGTGCAAGCGCTCAAAAATAATCAATTTAAAATTGGTTCAATAAACAGATAATTGAAGTGTGCAAATTTAAGCAATTTTTAGTTAAATCTAATTCACTACCAACACCAATTATGATCTTGTACACCATTTTTAATTAGATCAATTGTTTAATAGTAGTAATTGTTTAAAATTAACTGGATTAAAATTTTAATTTAAACCAACAAAGTAGCCAAACCAAAACTTGCATTAATCTCTATTATAATCTAGTTCATGTAATTAAGATGGTGATATTGATTGATATTGAATTAGTGTTAATTGTCAATAAAATCAAAATATAAAACAATTTTGTATCCATTGGGATTTAATAATTTAATTTGACCTGAATGTAAATCAAGCATTTATATTTCAGTATTTAAATTAGCATTGAACAATTTGATTGGAGTTAGATAGTTGAGTGCATCAAGTATTGATTAAAATAGAATGACTGATTCGAATTTCTTGTTGTTCAAAATTGTTGAACACAAATGGCAAAATCACAAAAATCTAATATTGTGTCGAACATGATTATTCAACAATTTTAACTTTAACAAATCATCTCTAATGATAGATGAATGCAACATGGTTGTATAATATGTACATGATTTAAATAAACTAAATGTGATTCAAATTAGTTCTTATATTTAATAGTTCTTTCATTAATTTACTTTTTTGTCCTCTTTTGATGATACGTTCAAATTTTTAAATTTGTATTCACTTAATAAATAGAAAGACGATGATGATAATGATGATGATGATGAATCAGATGATGTTTGATAGTTAAATAAATCGGTATATAGTTTCCAGTATGAAGAATCACAAGTAATTTTTGAACAATGAATTTTCATTACGGTAACTGTTTAAATTTACCAAAAAGTCGTTTAAAAAATGATTGATTTGATTTGATTGCTTGTTGATTGATGATGATTTTGTTGACAAACTCCTGGAACTTTTGTGTTCATTTTAATTGATAACCTTTAAATGTTTGATAAATATTTAAAAATCGTTCTTTTATATCGAAATTGATGTTTTTAATGAAAATAATTGATGACAATATTTTATCATCTTCTTCATAAATGATGCTCGTCTTAATCGTTTAGTCATTTTCCTAATAATTTTTGTTTTTCATCCATTGCCATTTGATTACCTAAAAAGAAAAAATAAAAAAGATAATTTTAATTCTAAATTAATTATAATTAATTGCTCAACAACACTGATTCATATCAAACTATGCATACCTTACTAAAGTTCATCTTCTTTTGTTTATCTTTATTTATTTTTTCTAATCTTAATCTTTCTTCTTCTTCTTGTTGAGCACGTTGATTAGACAACATTTGATCATAAAAATGATTTTGTAGCTGGCTTATTATTTTGATCTAAAAATTCCACCACTTTAGATATACACATAAAAATACCTTTCTTCATCTTTATCGGCAAGCTCGAATTACACAAAAGCAATAAGATCATTTCTTATGTTGAATTAATTGATTTGATAGACAAACAACATTTAATTTCAATAAGATCAGGTGCTTCTTTTGGATATTTATTGGTACATTT
The DNA here is from genome assembly GCA_034093135.1 of Erigeron breviscapus. Classification (NCBI taxonomy): domain Eukaryota; kingdom Viridiplantae; phylum Streptophyta; class Magnoliopsida; order Asterales; family Asteraceae; genus Erigeron; species Erigeron breviscapus. Next base: position 163,417,907 of record CM067168.1, on the reverse strand, counting down.
TATGTGTAAATCTAGTTGAACATAAACATTATCTGATTTTGGTTTCAATGTAATCTCAATATCAAAGTGACGCCAACTAGTTTTTTGTCGATTATTTTTACCGTGTATTTGTTTGTTGTTTACGTTGTTGTTGACTGATGTTCATTTTTTCTTAAATCAATCAATTCAGGATAAATAGATTTTAAAGATGATAATTCTAATTCTTGTCTTCTTCTATAATCAGCTCATGTAATTTAATTGTGTTGTTATAATTTACAATCCACTTCTATTATTTTCGATTGAATTAAATTTTAATTTTTGTTTAAAATAATATGATGGATGATGATGATTAATACAATATGCATTCAATTAGATTATTCAGAAAACTATTCTCAATTTATGGTTACAAAAATTTCACTGAAAGTTTAAAGTTTGTTTATTATTTTGTTTTGGCACTCATACTTGAGCAACCATGATAGCTTACATTGATGTTTGTGTGTCTTCTTAAAAATAAACGTGCAAAAAAATATGGTAAACAAAAAATATATTAGTTCATCTATTTGTAGATGGTTCTACTAACGCGTTCATATATGAAACGGAGTACTGAACGTTGCTAATATAGTACATTGAATTCATCAAAGGCATCTAAATCAGATATGTTGCATGATCATCATGCCAATGATGAGCTAATTTCTGTTTTATTATTGACAATATGATGTATACTAATAAAAAAAGTTACAAAGAAAATAAATTATAGTGTCAAATATTTTGATAAAAACGACAATTGATAAATGCATAATTTGAAGGAAAGCTTTGTCTTCTTTGGGAAAAAGAATTATTTTAACATCTGAAACTGTTAGATACATATATGTTCTCACGATTGTACAAAGATTCTATTTTTGTCAAAGAAAAACAAAATTGAATCAAACTTTTATTTGATATTAATTTATCGTTTTGATTTAAAAAAATAATATTAATTGCCATTGAAATAGAAACCTCAGATAATTATATATGAGTTGATTATAACAATGTCATTATAGTAAAAAACAAAACAACATTATGAAGGTCACTAGTGATAGTTTCTATAAGAATATTATAATTTATCTCACCAATTGCCCTGTAAGTGTAATGCGTTATTAAAAATTATAATAAGTTGAGTTAAATATGTGTATATTGAATTTTATATAGGGCATAAAATTAATATATTTATTTATAGTGTTTTTAACTAATATGACATTAAAGAATAAGAAATAATTTAATTGTATTGAATACCGTGAAGTTCAACTTTGAAGCGTTTTTAATAAATATAGTTTGTAGGTATAAGGAAAGAGAAAGAGAATAATGAAACTAAAAAAAAAAATAAAGCGGGCAAATGTGAAAAAAAAACTTTATTATATCTTGATTAAAAATCTAATTTTAATTAACTCTAAAATCATAATTTTAATTTAAAGAATTTAAAATGTGTAAATATAGATTTGCTTTTATGAATTTTTGAACAGGTGTCGTTATCAAGAGACATCGTTTAGTTAAAATTTATTTGATAGAAAGTTTAGTTAGAAAAACGAAATCTTTGATGATTGAATAATGAAATTTGAAATGAAGTTTTAAATAGAATTTAATTAAAAATTAATAATAATGATGTTGTTGATGCTGAATATAAAATAAACTTTTTTTTTATTCAAAATTAAATTTATAAAATAAAAAATAAGACCGTGGATTCTATTAAACATTGTTAATCAAGATAATGGTAAAATTTACTAATTAAATATCATGATAATTTTTCAATTATTTGATAAAATAGGTCAATAATTATTTAGGATATGTTTAATGACTTCATTTTTTCATGTAAGGCATTTAAGACTAATGTAAAAATAAGTACTATTCATTATATATAGAGTAGCCTAAATGTCATATCAATTCCTTAAGAAATTCAAAGTTTTGTTAAGTAAAACTAAAAGTGAAGCTGAAAAAAAGAAGAAAGTCTTAGTCGATCTAAAACTGTTTATCGATTTAAATGACTATATGTGTATAAAAATATAAAAACCTTACCTACACCGAACAAAAATTATTGTTACTTTGATAAACCGTCTTTGAATCTATTGAATTTAAATGATGTCGATGCAATAACAAAGTAAAAGAATAAATGAAGCCATCTTTTGAGAAGGTTTAAGTAAAATATTTTAAACTATTTGGATATAGCAAATATCATCTTCCAGTTAAATTTAATGAATTTAAATGACAAAGAAAAATAGAGAGAAATTTTTGATGAAAGTTTAGATATAATTTAACATTTGTTGATATTGATATTGTTTTTTTTTTTTTTTTTTTGTTTTTTTTTTTTTTTTTTTTTTTTCTGTGTTTCGTGAATGAAAAATTCTTAATTATTATTTTAAAAAAAACAGTCGAACAAACAAAAAAATCATTTTATACGTTTTAAAAAATTAAAAATTTATAGAGATAAAATTTATTTAATCAATTATCTTATTGGAATCATGTTATTTTCCTATATTACTTTACAATTTTGGTGATAAGGAAATGAAACGTTGCATTTCACTACTATGGACATGGATCTATCGCTTAATATAAAAGAAACAGAATAGGTGTTTTAATTGGTATGAGTAATTCAAGATTGAATTTAAAAAATGAATAAATTCTTTTCTTTTTAAAAAAAAGGTGATATGCAAGATGAATTGTTGATCAATATCTCTTCGAAAATAAAATTAATTGCTAAAGCTAGATTAGGTGAGAGTATGAGAACAAAATAATTGATTTTTTGTGAGATTAATTGATTAATACTGATTTTGTGGGATAATAATTAATTAAATTATTATTACGGCAAAAAATACCAAAGTTAAGTTATGATGATGTGATTGGTATTTAATTACAACGAAAGGAGCAGAAGTCTACTTGGAGTAGTAGACAAAATAAACACAATTTTTTTTATTTCATGTGTAGATAGAAATATTTAATTGTTGTTTTTTCAAGAAGCCTTCTCTTATTCATGAACCGTTATCGAGTATGGTTGCCCAATTTTTGCGTAAGTTATATTTTGAAATGAAGGAAATTGAACTAAATTTGCTTATTTTTTTTTCAAATTATTATTTGTTCGATTGATTAGAAAGGTAAGTCGATCTAATTTGTTTTTCCTGAATTGAATTTAAATAGTAGAATTCATTTATAATTTAATTTCGTTGAATTTAGATTTGGTAAATTTCTCAAGAAGTTTCAATGAATTAGCATAGAAACCTGTAAACAATATGTTGATAATTTAAATTAGGAACTGAGACTATGTTGTGCTTTTTATTTACATTTTATGCATCAATTGTGATTGCTGCTTTATTCTTGTATTGGTTAATCACAATTTTGAAATGGTGTAACTTTTAGAAACACACCAAAAGAATAGGAAAGCGTTTAATTCCGAGACTGGTATTTGGAACGCAACTACTGGATTAGCTTTTTTTTGGTATTTTTCAGTATTTTTCTTTCGCTAATGTTGTGACATAGTACAAATCAACATCAACAAATAAGGTATTAACTAAATTTGGATAAAATTCTAAGAGAAATTTATATTATTTAAATTATAATTTAAAAAAAAATTTAGAATTAACACCGATTGATGGTGTTATCGTTGATAACAAGTGGATAATTAACACAGAGATGCTTTAAGACTAAAGAACATTTCTTTAGCAAAGGATAATTCTAACTATAATAATGCAATGCAAGTTCAAAAGGTCATAATATGAGAAGGTTAGCTTGATGAAAATAAGCTTTTAATGGTAAAGGGAAAAAAAAATAAAATAAAAATTTGAAAACGCAAACAATGCTCGAAGAATTGGGTGAGCTTTTATTCATAATTCTTTTTTTTTTAATTTAAAGAGATTAATTTGGAATCAATATTTTTATGTTAAAAGAGCAAGATTTGTTGACTCAATTTTGGTGAAACCGTTCACTGTTTTACTCAAATTCAGCTGTTGAGTAAACTGTTTTATTTTAATCCATTCTCAATTTTTGACTATTGTAGTGTCTAAACAGTTTTTTCTTTTTTACTATTGTCTTCGTTGAGTTTAGAAGCATCATGAACTCATGGACGCCGAAGACATGCCTCTATTTAAATAAATTAGCCCCGTTTATTGCTGCAATGAGAAATCAATTGTTGATGATATAATCAGATGTATTATATTAAACTTATTTTGATATGAAATTATATTTAAGTAGAATTAATTAATTAACAATAGTTATAATAAGTCGCATTACAATATACCGAGCATGACATATAATTAGATTCTTTAATAGGTTAATTTTTTAATAATAAATTAATGTTTATTATTGCAAATAATCGTAAAATTTTTAATTAATAATAGGCAGAAGTAATAACAAAAGATTTAATTACAGACAAATTAATCACATCCATAGAGGTTTGATATGATTTATACTTTAAAACAAACAACAAAAAAATTCAAATTGATCAATTTTTCATCTTTTTTTTTAGAATACACTGAAGAATGAATGGCTTTGATCATTAGTTTTGGAAATTTTGGAGCACTTTTTATTTTGTATTTTTCGTTTGGCTCTATTTTATTGGTGATTTATTGGGCGTCGTATTTAAGAAAGCAAGTTCTAATTGCAGCAATTAAAGAAAAGATTGAAGATAACTATGAAAAATTAGAAATCATTAATAGATTTCTGACAAATGAAAAGAAAACATAATAATATTTGAGGGAAACAATGATCTTACTCTCAATTAATTATTCAAGTAAGTTTTATTCAAAATGTATTAGGAATAGAAAAAGAAGATCACAATTTTATCAATCTGTTCCGTGGATATGATTTAAAACATTACGAAAATAATTTTGATCAGACCTTAGTTAGAAAATTTCTATAATTGGTTTTATTTATAATATAATTAATTAATGTAAGAAAATTAAATCTTCTTTTTTATTAAATCGTAACAAGCAAATACATAATATTATTATATAATAATAATTTTCATTAAATCAATGACTTACAAATTGTTTGTATCAACAAAGTTAAGATGAATTGTTTATTCCATTTAAACAAATTTTCAAAGTTTATATCTAGACTTATTATGATCAGTTTTTTCTCATAATTTTTATTTTAACCATCAAATTTGTTTTCAGACAATCATTTTTAATTAAATCAACATATTTAACACAATTGCCACAATGTAGACAAGTTTTCAACACTTTAAATTCATATTTGATTACCCAGGTTCATGTTGAAATCATCCACTATGTGGATAATTATGTTACAAAAATTTTTATTAATTCCACCTAGTTAGCACAGTTCAACACACAATCAGACACAATTAGACAATTATTTAAACTTTAATAATAACAATTTCAATCTTAATTTAAAACAGTTTCGTTTATTCAAAAATTATCGAAGCTTTCTATTCTGTACTTACTTTGAGTTTTGAAAATAAAATGTTTCTTTTGGCACTTATCAAATTTGAATTAAACATTTTTTGAAAAAATAACATCAATTTCCGCTAAATGTAATCGGTACAAAAAATAGTTTTAACTATGATTGAGTTCGCTGTGATTAGTTCAACTTACGTTTGTTATAAAACGATTTGTTGTAAAATTTTTATTAATCTTATTTATTAGTCTTTTTATAGTCTATTTAGTTTTTGTTCGGGTCACATGATCTAACAATATATAAAGCTATGTTTTGAAAAATTTCAAATTAAAAATAAAAAAAAAAGATCTGATCTAAGTACAAGAAAATTAGAAAAGCTTAACAACAAAAAAACATATATAATAAAAGGAAGTAAAGTTGAATAATGAAATGAGATGAAATGAGATGAAATGAGATGAAATGAGATGAAATGAGATGAAATGAGATGAAATGAAAGTAGAAATAAATATACATGATCTATACAATTAATATTAATTTAATTTTACAATTTTATCATAAATTATATTGTATTTACAATCAATCATCATTAATTTTAGTAATTAAATAGATTGCTCGTTCAGTGTTTAATTTATCTTGATCAGAATTGAGAAGACACTTTTTGTTTCTTGATTCATTCTTTTATCACATTCTTAAAACAATTTTTATTTGAATCAATAAATAGTTTGCTGTTGTTGATTTGTTGTTGATGCTGTGTTGGTGATCAATTATTAAATCTCATTTGAATATTTCAATAAATATTTGTACTACTTGACCATTTTTTATCACAAATTAATTATTGTTTTGTTTAATTGTATTATTAGCCAGTTCAAATTAATACTGTTATTGATTATTAATTATTATTTTTTTATCTTTTCGGCATTGATCTCATTCACAAAATTGTCTTGTAGTTGCTGTTTTTCATTTAATTCAATATCTTCTTTTTTTCTTCAATTTTTGACCACCATTTTTTTCAGTTTATCTATTTCGGCCATACCTTTAGCAATAAATTATAATTAAACTCACTCACTCCACAATCTTGATCTTGTTGCTGTGTTGCTGTTGTTTGATTTAAATTGCATATAAATCATTAATCATTTTGTGCAAATATTATTGTTAGTTGATTTAATTGATTTAATTATTTGATGCATAAACAAAAAT
>CM067168.1:163349075-163410352 GCA_034093135.1 Erigeron breviscapus | reverse complement strand
TGTATTTGATTTATTGATGTATAAACAAATACAAGGATTGTTGCGGAACAAAGATAAACACCAAAGTGTAATTATCTAAACAATCCCGAAATACAAGTGATCTAATTGACTTGGAAATACTCGTAAGTTTACTTAGAGTATATCTCACAAGTTGCAATGCAAGGTTTCAAGCATTTTGAAAGTTGTGAGAAGACTTTGTATTTATAGACCAAGTCCATGATGACATGGACAAGATCGTACAAATGTGGTTGTGAGCATTTAAGGAATTAAACCATAATTCCTTACATGCTGCACTTGGAAGAGTATATAAGTCACTTGATGTGACTTATAGTACTATGTTCCAAGCCTATACTTTGTACCTTTTGTTAATAGATAAATCTATTAACCGGATAAAGGTGTAAAGTAAAAGTCTTCCTCGTAATCAGTGTAAAGTGTTGTAAGTACTTTACACTGAGATGCTTCAGTCTTCGATCTGGTAGAATCACTCTGATGCTCGCTTCTGAGGTGATTCTCTTCTTCATACTTCAGTCTTTGACTTCAGAATGAATGCTTCAGATTTGTCTTGATCTGAACTGAAGTGAAGCTTCAGTGAAGGAATTCTGAGACATCTCAGAATTCTGATAAAATGTCTTCACTAAACTTCAAGCTATTTCTGAACAAATTATACTTGGTCGATTTCCGACCTAACAGTTATTATAGAAGATTCATTGAAAATTTCTCTCGTATTGCACAACCTCTTACCCTCTTGACTCAAAAAGAAAGAAAATTCGAATGGGGCGATAGACAAGAACAAGCTTTCCAAACTCTTAAGGATATGTTGTGTGAAGCACCTATCCTAACTCTTCCGGATGGAGTTGAAGACTTTGTCAGTTTATTGTGATGCTTCGGGGCAAGGTTTGGGTTGTGTTCTTATGCAAAGGGGCAAAGTCATTGCTTATGTCTCTCGTCAATTGAAGGTGCATGAGAAGAACTACCCGACACATGATTTGGAATTGGGGGCGGTTGTGTTTGCTTTGAAGTGTTGGAGGCATTACCTCTATGGCACCAAATGTGTGATTTATACCGATCACAAAAGTCTCCAACACATCTTCAATCAAAGTGAATTGAACATGAGACAAAGACGATGGCTTGAACTCTTTAGTGACTATGATTGTGATATACGTTACCATCTGGGCAAGGCCAATGTTGTGGCCGATGCCTTGAGTGAAAGGAGAGGTTAAGCCAAGACGAGCTAGAGTTATGAGTCTCACGGTAGGGCCAAATATTCGTGACCGAATCATTGAAGCCCAAATTCAAGCTACCCTACCGGAGAACTTTGGAAATGAAAACTTGGAGGGCATGGAGCAACAATTTGATAGAAAAAGTGACAACGGGCTATATTTAGTTGAAAGGCTTTGGGTTCCCATTTTCGGTAATCTAAGAACATTTCTCATATGAATCCCACTAGGGGTGTTCAAAGTCGGATATCCGAAGTTTCGGATATCCGAAATTTCGGATAATGGATTTCAATATCCGAACATATATCCGAAATTTTGGATATCCGAAATTTCGGATATCCGAACTATCCGAAATATCCGAATTTTAAGAAATATATATATTTTTTTCGGATATTTTCGGATATTGACTATAAATTCCTCGGATAGTTTCGGATAGTATCGGATATTTTCGGATAGTTTCGGATATTTTTGGATATTAAATAATAAAATATTGATTTTTTTTAGAAAAATAGGATTTTCGGATATTTCGGATATCCGAAATATCCGAAATTTTCAAAAATCACTATCCGAATCCGAATCCGAAATTTCGGATATCCGAATTTCGGATATCCGACTTTTCGGATAAAATCGGATCGGATTTTCGGATTTTCGGATAACGGATTCGGATACGGATAGTTTTGAACACCCCTACTAATGACGCCTTATTCGGTCCATCCCGGATCGGATAAGATGTATTTTGATTTGAAAGATTTTTATTGGTGGCCGGGCATGAAGCGTGGTGTGGCTAAGTATGTAAGTGAGTGCCTTACTTGCTTGCAAGTGAAAGCTGGTCAAGAAGCCACCCGGATTGTTGGTGCAACCGGTGACACCCGAGTGGAAATGGGAACATATTGCAATGGACTTCATCACGAAGTTACCGAAGACAAGAAGTGGTCGTGATACGATTTGGGTGATAGTGGATCGGTTAACGAAGTCGGCTCATTTCTTGGCCATTCGTGAAACCGATAAGTTTGACACCATGGCACGATTGTACATCAAAGAAGTGGTGTCTAAACATGGAGTTCCGGTTTCTATCATCTCCGATAGAGATACCCGGTATAACTCAAGTTTTTGGAGAGCCTTTCAACGTGCAATGGGTACACAACTTAATATGAGCACGGCGTTTCATCCTCAAACGGATGGACAAAGTGAAAGAACAATACAAACACTTGAAGACATGTTGAGGGCTTGTGCCATTGATTTTGGTGGTAGTTGGGAAGATCATTTGCCATTGGTTGAATTCTCCTACAACAATAGCTATCATGCAAGCATACAAATGGCACCCTTTAGAGCATTGTATGGTAGAGTATGTCGTTCTCCCCTAGCTTGGGCGGAGATTGGTGAAAGCCAACTTATCGGGCCGGAAATTGTAGTTGAGACAACGAAAGTGATCTCTCAAATCAAGGAGAGGTTACAATTAGCCCGTGAACGACAAAAGAAGTATGCCGATGTGAGACGGAGACCACTAGAGTTTGAAGTTGGTGATCATGTACTTTTGAAAGTATCACCATGGAAAGGTTGTAGATTTGTGAACGGGCTGGGCCAAGATATATTGGGCCTTTCAAAATTCTTGAACGGGTTGGAAAAGTTGCATATCGACTAGAACTCCCACAAGAACTTAGTGGTGTGCATGATGTGTTCCATATTTGTAACTTACGTAAGTGTTTGGCGGACCCTACACATCATGTACCCATGAATGAGATTCGAGTTGATAATAAGCTTAATTTTGTGGAAGAGCCGGCGGAAATCTTAGACCGTCAAGTCAAGAAGCTCAAAAACAAACGCTACACGATTGTTAAAGTTAGATGGAATGCTAGACGTGGCGCCGAGTTCACTTGGGAGCGTGAGGACCATATGAGGTCTAAGTACCCACATTTGTTTAGTAATTAGTGTTTTGTTGAATTTCGGGACGAAATTCTTTTAACGGGGGAATGATGTAACATCCGCGATATTTGACCGATTAACTAATTATGTAATTTGATTTAACAATCTTAATTAATGATATAATTGAGCTTATTTTGGGATTAAATGACTATGTGATATGTTAGACGGGTCAGTTATATGACTTACCTTGTGACTCGATATAAGACGACATGTGAACTAACTTGTAAATGGAAACGGATCAACCCATGGGCTAAACCCATGACCTATTGACCTAACTAGTGACCCAACCCTATCCACCCCACTCTTTCACTCAATCACCACTCATACACTCACACTCTTATTTTTCTTTTCTCTCTAAAGTAAATGCAAGAAATTCTTACACACTCTCACTCTCTTACTAGAATCTCACTTCATTAATTGTTGTTTCAAGCAAGTTTACTTCTAAATTAAGTGTCATCATCATTCATTATTCTCCATATCAAAAAGTTGGAACTAAAAGTGCAAGAAATCTCATTTTCAAGCTCATTTTCGGATTTTAGCTTTTGGTGGTCAAAATTGTAAGTGTTCTTGATTTAATTCTTAATTAGTAAACAACTTTCTTTTGGTCCCTTTGTTTGACTCCTGGCCGGTTTGAAGTCCAAAAACACCATTAAAACCGAATTAGGGTTTCATGAACTAGAGGATTAGGTCAAAATCGTTTGAGACGAGAATTTGATGAAATGAAATGGAAATTCGAGATGGGTTATGTTTAAACATAGTTGTTATGACCAAAACTGAGTCTTGGAAACCTTTAAAATGGATTTAAGTCCCAAAAATTGAGTTTTGTATGGTTTTGGGTCGTTTTTATGCTTCCTGCTGCTGCTGCTCGAAATCCTTCAGACATGGCGTCTCAGACGCCCTCTTGGGCGTAGGTTACGTTGGGTGATGTCTGCATGGGCGTATGGTGCGCCAGATTGGGCGTGGCTTACGTTGGAGGTGGTGTGATGGCGTACCTTACGCCATGTTGGCCGTATCTTACGGTGCTCCCCATTTCCTTACGCCCCAATTCGTCTGTTTACGCTGAATTTTGAGTCACGAGACGCCAAAAGTTAACTTTCCAAGCCACCGTAGCTTACGGTGGTTTGACCGTAAGTTACGCTAGGCAGCTTTGGCCCACCGTAAGTTACGGTGCTCACCACCGTAGCTTACGGTCTTCTCCTTTGTCACTTTTTCAGTTTTGCTAGCTTGACTTCTATTTTTACTTGGATCGAGCTACCTTTCATCCAAGTACTTGGATCCTTCCCTGACCTCTCTAAGGTCGTATAGAGTCACAAATCTTGGTGGAAGTCGATTGTCATTCTAGTTTCATAATGAAACTTGACAGGCAATTATTAATTAATGTTAATTTTGTAAGTAAGATGGAACCAAGAATCGTTATAATATTGTAAGTCCCTCTGGTCTTATTCTCTTATCGAACCGAGATTGACTTAAGGATATGTCGAGGTGCGGAATTCCTCAAGATAACCCACGGTTTTTATATCTACCTTTTTGCGTGAATATAAACACTCGTATTTGGTTAATATAGTGAGGCGGCTCTCCGGACAAACCTTACCAACCAACGTGGTAATCTAAGTCTACAAGCCAACCAAACCGGGTGTGTGTTTGCGGTTCGTGCGTGAGTCGAGTACTACCCACAAGATAAACCGTGCGTGTTCTTTGGTTTCTCTCTCTAGGTTTTGCTCGTTTCTCTCTCTACACTCTTGTTGAGAACACACAAACACACACCCACTATTTATAGGCAAGGACCAAGAACTCTCAAATCCAATGGATTTGAGTGTTCTCATGTCAAGCCCATTAGGGTATTGGCCTGTTTGAGAGTTCTTGTGTACAAGCATGCTTTTGCTTGTTTCCACAGAAACTCTCAAACCATTTGAGTGTTCTTCTGAACAAGCAAACTTTTGCTTGTTCCCAAGAACTCTCAAACCATTTGAGTGTTCTTCTGAACAAGCAAACTTTTGCTTGTTCCCAAGAACTCTCAAATGACACTTAGGAATATTTGAGTTAATGTTCCTACTGCTGTAAAACGTAGAACCAACATTAACTCAGCCAATGTTTCTACTGCTGTAAATACGCAGAACCAACATTAGCTACGACAATGTTTCTACTGCTGTGAATACGCAGAAACAACATTGTCTATATTACCTATTGGAAGTATTAATTAAGTTAATGTTTCTCCTGCTGTTAATACGCAGAAACACATTAACTTAACTTCCCTTTGGAAGTACATTAAGTTAATATTTCAACTGCTGTTAAACGCAGAAACAATATTAACTTAATTACTCTTTACATGTAATGTCTACATTCATGTTAAGTACCTGCAAAACATAAATAATAAACAAACATATAAACATAAAAGGATCCCAATATGATCAACAATATATGCCAAGGTAATATTATTGACAAACGGTAATTACAAGATAAATTACAAGACTTGAATATATATAAATATACATCACACATCTAGAATGCTCTTGTCACCGAGAAACATGCACCAACAGTCTCCCCTTGACATTAGCATCTAGATGTGACCTTCAAGTCTTCGTTTGTCATCCTAAGTGCTGGCCAAAAACCCTCTTCAGGAACTTCAGAAGTCATCTACTTTCTTCTGCTCTTCTTCTTCCTTTTGACATGAATCTCCTTCTCAAAATCAGAATCAGACTCTGTCAGTGACTCCTTGCTTCTGCCTGCAGCAAATCTACGAGCTCTTTCTTGATCAGCCCGAGATCCTGGATCCTTTGGCTTGATCATGTCGGCCATTGCATTTTGATATGCCACGTCATCGTGTCGAACTTTGTGAAGATCTCGTTTTTCAGAGTCAAGGTGTCAGAAGAGTCAGATGATAAAATATCATCTCCAGAAAGCGGACTATCAGTATCATCATCAGATGCTGATTCCTTCTGATGACCAACCCTACTCCTCAAGTTGGTCGTTCCTGGACACCAACACCTACATCTCCAGTTGGTGAGGGACAAGCATCGGCAGGAGCTTTCCCTTTTCCTTTGTCTTCAGCTGTGGGGGCTCGAGAGGTACCAGCAGCACCAGGCTGGCTTTGCTCCCCCTGAGATGTGGCAATCCTTATGCCCATTGGAAATCTTGAAGTCTCTTCTTTTTGTCTGCTAGGATCATCTCCCTCGTCCTCTCTTCTTTTACTCCTAAGGGCATCATCCTTGCAGGTAGGCTGTATCTCCCCCTGAGACTTAAGATTTTCAATAATCTCATTCAGCTGGTCATAGTCGTCATCGAAGCTTGTCAGACCCGCAGTCTGGCTCTTTATCACTTCATTATGATTTTCCAATCTTTTGACGATCTATTTTAGGTGCTCAGATGTCTCAGATTGGATATGTTGTAGAGCTTCCTGCCTTGTACGAAGCTGAGCATTCTTTGCCTTCAGCTCTTCAAGCTCCTGACGATGTGATTCTTCCTGCTTGGACAGATTCTCTGTCAAGCCAGCAACCAGAGCTCTCATTTCAGCCACTTGCTTTACCAACTCTGATATAGTATCATCGTCGGTTCTTGAGCTACTTGGTTGGGAAGAAATCACCGATGGTCGAGGAGGGATAGTCGGTGGTACAGTCGGTCTGATTGTGGATGCATGTGGTTGTTGGATTGCAGAAGGTCCAACAACCGGAAGTGTAACTGTACTATGCGGAACTGATGTTGTAGCAGCACTGGTGAAAGATGTGAATGCAGACCCTGTTGCTGACAGTCTGATTCTTGTTCTTGTTGGCTCAACCGGTGGTCGCATCATCAATCCCTTACCTGCTCCCCTAGGTCTAGCAGTTACCTCCTCAGTATCACTCTGCACATGCTCAGACATACGCCCCAGTCCCTCTTCAACTGCCACACTCATCATTGCACTAAGTCTGGGTGACTCATGTGTGCCCGATGTGCCTTCACCAGCTCTCTTTCTCCTCTTGAGCGGTGGAGGCGAACTATCTTCTTCTTCCTCCTCAGGCTGAAAATCTGCATCAGCCTTCAGTTCCCTTTCAGATTGAGCAACACGTTTTTCTTGCAAAAGCTTACGTGCTCTCTCCTGAGGGTCCTCATAACCAGCGTCATCATCACTGGAGCTCTCCTCTTGATCACTCACAGTGGCATGAGGATCACTACTTGCCTCATCATCGGCCTCATGATCCTCGAACATCTCGTCGATCTCTGCCTCTAGATCTGCACGAGCATCAAAATGTTGAACCTGATGGATGTCATCATCAGGCTCTAACATTTGATGTGCAACCTCCACAGCATCTTCAGCATTACCTTGACCATGTTCTACTTGAAAGAACAGATCATCGACAGCTTCAGCATGTACTGGGGGTTGTTGCACTGGAGGTTGTTGTTGTTGTTGTTGTTGTTGTTGTACTTGATGTGCTGCAGGTGGTTGTTGGGGAACTTGCTGTGGAGCTGCAGCAACATTTCCTTCAACATCAGACCCATCATGTGCAAATCCGTCATTGTCTGGTGCCACGTATGCCGGATTTATTACTGCACCAAAGAGATGTCTGTCTGTCGGTCGAGCTGGAGGTGGGAGTGGACCTCTATACTTGTAACTATCTAGAAATATGCGATTCGGCATTGTAGTTACATGCTCGACAGGACCCACCTGTGGAAGATTGGGCAGACGAGCGTAGATGATCATCATAATGAACCGAGGATACATCAAGAAACGCTCGTTGGCAGCTGCACCAATTTGCCTTCTAATCTCGTTGAAGAAGAAACGAGAAAAGCTATACGGCTTGTTCAGCACAAGGGAGGCAACCTGAGATTGGGTTTCGACATTCAGCTTGTCGTACCCCGACTTCCTGTTGCTAAGAGCAACCAAAATCACGTGACTGAAGAACTTCCATTTCCCGTGAATACAGTTCTTCGTGAAGGTGTTTTGGTTTGGATCACCAACATAACCCATTCTTCTGTAAACTCCATATCTTAGTGCCAGTGGGTATGTGATGGGACCGTTGGCTCCTCCCTCTTGGGCTTCAGTACCCAAACCAAGTATCTGGACCAAATCCCGAGGAGTGAACTGGATGACCTGATTATTCACCCGAGCTTCAATCCTCTGATTATTTCCAGCAACATATCTAGCAGAGGCCCAGAATTGACGAAGATACGTCAATTGTATCACCGGGTTGGCAGTGAGAACCCTTCGAATTCTGGATCGTTGAAAGAACTCCAGAATAGGAACAAACTCTGCTGCATTCTCCTGGTGGACGTCCAAATTAATCAAATAGTTATGATTTTTATGGAACTGTCTCTCAGCCATCTGCAAAAAGATATAAACAACAACCAAACAAACGATTAGCAACAACAATTAAAGTCGAACTTTAAAGCTCTTAACATTTTCTAAACCCCTGAAACTCTTAGTTTCATTGGTTCTGAGAATGTTATCAACTTTAACCATCGACACATAAGTTGAACGATAAAAATCTTAGTGTTTTCCAAGATATTGAAACCCTTTGTTTCATAATCTTCCAAAACAATACCAATTTTATCGAATCAACACGTCGATATTAAAACTTTTAATATTTTCCAAGGTCTCGAAACCGTTTGTTTCATAACCTTTCAAAACATTTAGTTTCAATAATCGACCAATTGAACTTTATCAAATTTAACCAAAACCATTTGTTTTTCTTAAATTTTAAAGTTCAATTTTATAAGGCAATTCGCACTTTCTAATTTGACTTATTTGATAATTTTCCCATTTTGAAAATTTTCCGAAGTCCTAGAACAAGCAAATTCCTTATACACACACATATGGTGTCGGGTTTGACTGGATAATACGTGTTTTGTTTCATATTTTACTTATTTAAAATTTTTCAATTTAAAAATTTTACAAGTCATGAAACACGCATATGAAGTAACAACACGCAAATGATGACTAAACACGCAAATGGTGTATTTTACTTAAAAACACGCATATCAGTCAAATGCGTGTTTGTTTTTGATGACGTCATCAAAACACGCAAAATCTGGGAAGGCTTGAAGATCTGGGTTCATAAGAACACGCAAATGGCTCAAGAACACGCATATGCAGTGTCACCCAATCAAAACCTAACCCAGTCGATTTGAACACCAAAAACTCCTAAATAGGTACAAATAGCTTCGTATATGTCCGATTTATCAATTTTTAGGTTCCATTTCTCCATCCAAAACGTGTTTATAGTCCCATTTAGTGATTTTATAACCGAAAATAAAACCCTAAATATTTGGCCATTTAAACACAAAATATGGATCTAGAAATCTTGTTAATCAATTACCTTTGTTCTATAAGTGTTGATGATAGTGTCTTTTGTGTCTAAAACACGTATAGATCAAGTGTTATGAATCGATAGATGAACAGTGCACGGATATAGGAACACGCAAATGTGGAGGGCTTTTGACAAGAACACGCAAATGATTTTGAAATGAAATTAAATGCGAGATGTCAGCCTTTTATATCCACACAAACACGCAAACCCTAATGTGTCACTAGAACACGCATATTCGGCCCACTTTGCCAGAACACGCAAATTAGGCCCAAAGTGAAACACGCATACCCAGCCCATTTGACAACACGCATTTTTAACCCACTTGGCAAAACACGCATATTAAGTCCATTTGGCATATATGCATATTACACTTAGCCTAATATTCGATTCATGTGAACCTTGACTTTCCAAAAAGTCAATCTTCGTGAACTTGATTAACACTTTGAAAATTCACACAGAATTTTCTCGAACCGATATGATTAACAGAAAGAATTCTTTAGAGAACACGATAAGACAGATATAAACCTCTTTTTCATATCATAATTATCCGTATTTTTCTCGATAAAGGAATTCTTGATAGTTGTCACCACTTAACAATCTTACGATATAAAATCATTAAATTAAGACCCGATATGTCACTAACTAATGAATTACAAAGTACCATTGTTAAGTATTTGACAATAACAAGCATTGGACACAACAATGCTGTTAATCAAATTCAAATACAACAAAAATAAAGACATAAGATTGAATAACTCGATAAACAATCTCTCCATCTATATCTTCGTCTCCGTTTGAATTTTGTTGAGTTGCTGATGTGTAAGTATACTCTGCTTCCATTTTAAGCTTGAGCTTTCTCCATTCCGGACTGGATAGACTCAATTTTCATACACTTTGGAGATCCTTTATCTTAACGGTTGACCCACATCCAGTTAAGATAAATAATTCTGCAACCACATCATCAAACTCATAGATCCATACAACACATGTATTCATCTCAATGGTAAATAATTGAACTTGAAAACACTTAAACCGATATATAACAGATAATTAATGGCTGATTCTCCCAATTAAGATTAGAATCAAAGCCTTTATCATGTTAGCTCACACAATAAGTATGTTCTATTCAATTATTTAAAGTAAATTGCAAATCAAAATATCTGTCAAATATATCAATTTAATGACTCCGTTTGACCTATTTTGACCGAAACCTTAAGTATTTCACTTAATCTTTCGAGCAATTTACATGTACCAAACACACTCAAATTAGAGCCTTTACTTACACTACACCCTTATTACGATACACGCTTATTCAGTGTTCACAAAGAACACATCTAAGTCCCTCTGGAAACCAGATACCCTAATTAGCATTATCTCTCGTGCAATAGAACCTTTTTATTATTAGCAAGAACCTTACGGAGCATAAAGTTACAAAATCGATCACAGTAATTTTAGAATCAAAATTACTCTAACAAATCTTGTAATAGTCATGCTTAATACTGTCCTTGCAATATACCTTACGGAGCATAAAGTTAAAAAATCGATCACAGTAATTTTAGGATCAAAATCACTCTAACCAATCTTATAATAGTCATGCTTAATACGGCATATTTGAGTTGATTTTAGAAGGACTAATTACTACTGAAGAGATCGGATATAGCAAATGAGTAAACTTAAATGCCATATGTTTTCTTCATTTCTCTTGCAGTAACGACTCCCCCTTAAATCATTTTGGTACACTGAGTAGGTTTTAGAAGAACTAATTACTTACAAAAGAGATCGGATGTAGCAAATGAGTAAACTTAAATGCCACATGTTTTCTTCATTTCTCTTGCAGTAACGACTCCCCCTTAAACCTTTATTATATTTTTGTGTTGCATTTTCTGAATATATGATGGTTCTTGAGAGATGGTGACTAAGGGTTTCTCATTCCAGCCAACTGGACTAGCAACTCGAAACGCAATCGATCAAAGTCCTTAGTGTAACCATCATAAATAAATCAACTTTGCATATTCATCATAGGATAACAACCATTATATAAATAATCATGCTATCGCAAATGATTTATTAACAAGCATAAAATAAAGTAGCACTTTATATATACTCGTTTTTCCCAAATATGTTCTTTTATAAACAAATTATAAATAACATACATAGGACTTGCACAATGATTTATAATGAAGAAAATACAATGAAAGTTCGATAACCCAATATGTTATCTAATGAAAATGTGCCTAGGACTCAGTCACCGATCACCGAAAATGCATGGTCCTCCTTGACTGTGTCCTCCGCACAATGAAGGGAATTAGTTTTCTTCGTCAAGAACCCAGACCCTTTTTGTCCGGATTCTTTCCGAATCATCTCGATATGCAAATTCTCCCCATCCTCCTTTACCCAAAATCTCATTAATTGACTTGAATTATCTTGATGCCGCTTCTTACGAAAGGCATTGGATGATTCACCAACATTGTAGCTCTGAGATGTTGATCTGAAATCGTTCCCACTTCTTCCAGCAAATCGATCATAATAAGTACTGTGATACTCTGTAGGCTTGGCAGATGATCTCACTTCATATGAGTATGAAGGATTCCTACTGCTAGAGTTCTCTGATCTCTTTCTTGAAGAAGGGTAATTTGAAGAAGTCGCATGATTGGACACTTGTCCGAAATGATATTCTCCAACTGATCTCTTCTCTGAATCTCTTGATCTTTGAGTAGATAAGGCATGCATGGGAAGTCTTTGAGAAGAACCAACAAGGTTTCCAACTGATTCCCTGTATTGTTCTTTCATCATATCTTTTCCCTTCACTTTCTGAGAACTATTTCTCAAAATTCTCTCATTAATCCTGGATAGATTGTCTGAAGAATGACCATCACTGCTTGAGCATATCCTAGTATCTGAAGGTTTTAACTTTGAATGAGTCAAATCTCTATTCATTCCTTTACTTGGACACCTACTAGCAACATGACCTTTCGTACGACATATGAAGCAGGAAATCCTCTTGATATTTTTCTTCGTTTTGAATCTTCTGAGATTTTCTTCTGTAATAGGAATTCCATACTCAGTCATCTCTTCAATGCACGAAAGTCTTTCCAAAACTTCTTCCATTGTTTTCACAGGTTTTAATGGAGTTGACTTTGAGTGTCTCAAATGTAATGTCTCGTTTTCTTCCAGAATTACTCCTCTGCTTGTTGATGACTCATCAACCCTAGAAGCTTCAGGAACCAAACGAGGAACATTTTTATGATCCTTGTCCCACTCATGACATACATCATGCATTTGACTGACACTCAAAGGATTTTGACTAAGATGTTCAATATGATACACCTTGTCAAGATAAAGATTAGTGACGCTCACTTTACCATGACCAGTTGCGATTCCCTGAGCAGGTCCGACAAAGTTCACCTGAACATCAGAAATCTTAACAAAGTCTGACAGAACACTACTATCTCCAGTGGCATGAATAGAACATCCAGTATCGATATTCCACATGTTGTCAGTCCTTTCTACTGAAACTGGATACTTTGTGATAGTTAAGTTCGTCATGAAGTTCACCAGACCCGATATTGTCTTTTGATCTTCGACTTTGCTTGAACTGCTCACAACTATTGATTTTTCAGGGTTTTTGAATGGTCTAGTGTCATCACCTTCTGGAATCTCTGATTCTGAATCTGATGACACATCTGAACTAATCTCAGCCAGGTAGGCATTGTCGGCTTCTTCAACAATAGAGCCCCAGTCATATGAACCTTCCTGTTGTTGAACCACCAAAGCTCTTGACCCATTTTGGTTATTAGAGTTTGGACTTTCAACCTTGGAACCTTGATAACTGTTTTGTTGAGAAGAGTTACTAGCATTCGAACTTGACCCTTGAAAATATCTTCGTTGTGGAGCACCTGAAGGAGTTGCTGATCCACCTTGGTTAAAGTTCTGACGAGTCACAATAGACCTATCATCCTTCTTAGGTCTCTGGCATTCCCTAGCAAAGTGTCCAAAGCCTTCGCAATTGTAACACTTTATCTTTGACTTATCAAAGCCAAGCTTGGAACCCACGACCTTTCGCCCTGTTCTTGATAAGAACCGTTTAGCCCGAAGAGTTAGCATAGCCATTTGCCATTGCAAGTCCATCTCTTCTAAGTCCAAAGGATCAATCTGCTCGTAGTCTTCATCTATAAGACTCGGATCTTGAACCTTTCCTTGGATAAACTGTTCATATGATGTCACAAATAACGCAAGAACGGATAAGTGACTTTCCGCACATTTGACACTTATAGGCACGGTGGAACAAGCACTGGAGGTAGGATATCCACGGTTGCCTAAATTGTCGCTCTGACTTGAAACAAGACATATGTTCCCCTCAGAGTCAAATGAGATCTTTTGTAAGTCAACATCTTCACTCAGGAATGCCCTTGTGCTTCCTTTAGGGGAACCTGGACTTACATTGATCGTAGGCCTACCGTAATAAAGCTCGGGAATCTGAGCATTATTATATCCTGCTTCCCTCCTTTTTAGTTTTATTTCTTGTCCCCGAAACTTAGCAACTATCTGAGTCAAAGACATATCAGAGAAATCTGCTTTTTCCTGCAAAGTGGTAATATAATTACTCTACTTTTCCGGCAAGGAACTCAAAAATTTCTCGACTTTTTCTTCCTCAGAGTAGGTAACCTCAAATGCTTGCAACTCTGCTAACAAATGATAATACCTTGTAATTAGTTGATCTAAGTTTTCACTTCTTAACCCATTAAATACATTATACTGATGCTTTAGAAGGTCTCTACGATTCTTTTTAAGTGTTTCATCCCCTTCACAATGATTTTTTAATGCTAACCAAAGTTCTTTTGATGTATTGAATCCATTAAATAAATGTAATATTTCTTGTGGAAATGACATTTTTAAACATGATAGTGCCTTTTTCTCTGCCTCATACAATTTTTTATTAGATTCAGTCATATCTTGGTAAGCATATACTTTGTTAACACCACTGTCCTCATATGTTGGGGCACTATATCCTTCAGTCATACAAGTCCACATTCTAATATCCATGAATTGCATAAAGGATTCGAATCGACCTTTCCAAGAAAAGTATTGGTCAATGATCATTAGCTTGGGTGGTGAATTACCCTTACCAGTCTCATGGTCCATAAGTATTAATTGGTTAAGATAGTTTGCTGCCATTGTGTATGTAGTTCAACCTATGAACACGCAAAACACAAGAACACGCAAATGGGAACACACAAATGAAACGAGCAAAAGTGTACTAAACACGCAAAACCACCAGAACTCTCAAACCACAAGAACACTCAAACAGAACACGCAAACCACTAGAATGCGCAAACTGCCTAGGTAGTATCGAAAACACGCAAATGGTACTGTACCTCACAAACACGCAAAGTACAAGTACAAGAACACGCAAACCACCACTTTTTCAATCTTTCTTAGATCTAGAACCCAATTTTGTTACTTGATCAATGAAACCTTGAAAAAATGGTTTTAGGAATGAGATGTGTTTACTTTTGGTGTCAAGTTTGAACCTTTATTTCAAACGAACCCGAAAACAATCTCCACCTAAGAAACACGCAAAAAACGGGATATCCAAACCGTGATCAATCTCGAACCAAGGTTGTTAAAAACCTATGGCTCTGATACCAGTTGTAAGTCCCCCGGGTCTTATTCTCTTATCGAACCGAGATTGACTTAAGGATATGTCGAGGTGCGGAATTCCTCGAGATAACCCACGGTTTTTATATCTACCTTTTATGATATATATATCTTTTTGCGTGAATATAAACACTCGTATTTGGTTAATATAGTGAGGCGGCTCTCCGGACAAACCTTACCAACCAACGTGGTAATCTAAGTCTACAAGCCAACCAAACCGGGTGTGTGTTTGCGGTTCGTGCGTGAGTCGAGTACTACCCACAAGATAAACCGTGCGTGTTCTTTGGTTTCTCTCTCTAGGTTTTGCTCGTTTCTCTCTCTAGGTTTTGCTTGTTTCTCTCTCTACACTCTTGTTGAGAACACACAAACACACACCCACTATTTATAGGCAAGGACCAAGAACTCTCAAATCCAATGGATTTGAGTGTTCTCATGTCAAGCCCATTAGGGTATTGGCCTGTTTGAGAGTTCTTGTGTACAAGCATGCTTTTGCTTGTTTCCACAGAAACTCTCAAACCATTTGAGAGTTCTTCTGAACAAGCAAACTTTTGCTTGTTCCCAAGAAACTCTCAAACCATTTGAGTGTTCTTCTGAACAAGCAAACTTTTGCTTGTTCCCAAGAAATCTCAAATGACACTTAGGAATATTTGAGTTAATGTTCCTACTGCTGTAAAACGTAGAACCAACATTAACTCAGCCAATGTTTCTACTGCTGTAAATACGCAGAACCAACATTAGCTACGACAATGTTTCTACTGCTGTGAATACGCAGAAACAACATTGTCTATATTACCTATTGGAAGTATTAATTAAGTTAATGTTTCTCCTGCTGTTAATACGCAGAAACACATTAACTTAACTTCCCTTTGGAAGTACATTAAGTTAATATTTCAACTGCTGTTAAACGCAGAAACAATATTAACTTAATTACTCTTTACATGTAATGTCTACATTCATGTTAAGTACCTGCAAAACATAAATAATAAACAAACATATAAACATAAAAGGATCCCAATATGATCAACAATATATGCCAAGGTAATATTATTGACAAATGGTAATTACAAGATAAATTACAAGACTTGAATATATATAAATATACATCACACATCTAGAATGTTCTTGTCACCGAGAAACATGCACCAACAAGACATGTCGAGTGTCAAGATGAAATACATTCAAACCTAATTAGGGTTTTGACTATTATATGTGTATATTATATCTTATAGGTTTTGGACACGTGGAGCTTATTGAACGCTTATAATCTCAACTTATCTCGATATTAACTTCTCATTGCCGATCAAGGTGAGTTCCGTAGCTCCCTACTCGTTTGAGATTCGGGCTGGAAAGTGTACTTTTATGTGATTACGTGGTTGATTGTTTGATTTAATGATTGATGGATTGATTGACACGTTTGATTGATTTCGTACATGATTGTGATGTATCTTGTTATAATTAGGTTAGTAGTGCATACATGGAAGTCGATTATGCCTTCAAAGGGTTTTAGATGTGGTGGGAAGGCTGCGGGTGACCCTATATATAAGCATCTAGGACTCGTTGAAAGTAGAATCCTCCTAAGTGTATGTACGTATTGTATTGGTTGGTTTGAATGGTTTGATGATTGATAGACTTGTGATTGAGACTAACACGCATATGTAATGATATGGTTATTGGTGAGACGGACATGGACATCCGAGTGTATAGATGTATACACTTGAGTTGAATTGATGAGACGTACATGGACATCCGGGTATATAGACATATATACACCGATGATTTTGAGATGCCACATTGTTCATTGGGATGACATGTGAGTATCGTTGCATTGTTGACTTGATGGTCACACTTATGATATGCATTATGACTTGTTATGCATACGGCACATATATTGATATTGACATCACTTGTGCATCCTTTACTTCATGCATTATTTTATGACTTGTAATCTTGATGTGATTGATAGTGTGACACTTAAAGGCTACTTGTAGGTTATGTTTTGCCTTTACTTATACATATTGTGATTATTGACGATGGTTCCTTGTGAACCATTACTACGAACTCACCAACCTCGTGTTGACTTGTTTAGTACACTTTTCAGGTAACCAGGTTAATCCAGGACGTGAAGTATGATTGATTGCTTGCTTTTGAACCCGGGCATTGGACTTACATGGATCAAGGATTCATTTGCCTACTTTTGCATTATGCTTAGGATCGATAGCCATCTTTTGATGATCATTTTGTAAACTTTGATGGTTACTTGCTCCTTATGCATTTTGTATTTGAATTATCTCATTTATGGATTCACCGGATCCTTTACTTGCATTTAGTTCATGTTCTACATTAATTCCACCTTGTGCTATATAATTTCCGTAATATTTCGAGCCCTAGCTCGGGGTGTTACAACATTACTCAAGACCGGTACCCCGAGACGCCTCTTATAACTTCACTAATTAACTAATTGTTTTGATTATTAAGATAACAATTATGTCTATTGATTGTACCCAACCATTAACCCGTTAATTCTTATTACCGATTGATTCCCTTCTACCGTACCCGTCATAGAAGCAATTACTTATACCTAAGCAATCAAAATATCTCTTACCCAACCCTAGTTACCACTGAGATTAAGCGAGATCTATCCGAAATCAAGAGATAAATGATAAAGAATTAATAAGCTAAGATCACAACACAACGTTAAATCAAATCGTCTTGAATAATAAAAATAGTGCAACCATCATTCAAAGTATCACTTCATCTCAGTAGATGATGAAGTATTTAGCTACTCATAGTCATAAACAAACACAAAGAGTAATTAAAAAGAGAGACATAATGTACCAATGTGTTTGATCTAACTAGAAAGCAAAGAAAACGTAATCGAAAGCCTTGGATCTCACGAACAACTCCGTAGCCTTTGAGGACGTAAAAGCTGCTGCAAAACCCTAGAAAATAACCCTAATTTCGTAAATAAGTGATGGTATATCGAATGGTAGGGTTTTGGTCTTCTATTTATAGGGTTTAGGAAAGTCTTGGATTCTGCCGACTCAAAGTATGCGCCGCATGGAATATCCATGCGCCGCATAGAATCAAGTTTCTGAAATTAAGCTACCTGATATGCGCCGCATGCTTCTCCTATGCGCCGCATGAAATGATGTCCATAACTACTGCCTCAAAATCACACCTTGTATATGCGCCGCATATGTCTTCAGACTTCACAAAACTTGTATTTTCCACTTCGGTCTTCACACGAACTCGTCCTCGAACCTTCTTTATGCATCCAGAAGTCGTCTAAAAGCCATTTCTAACCATTTTGCACTCTTCAAACCTGAAAACACACAAACACTATGAAAGTATCGAATATTCGTGCATTTAACTCATAATTAACTCTAAAAACGGCTTATTAACGATGTGGAAATATGTATAATTATGGACACATCAAATTCCCCCACACTATATATATACATATCTCACCTGGAAAAACAAGTAAAATGGGTCGCCGGAAAACAGAATCCTCATCGAAAAATGGGTCACCGGAAAACAAAATTGTATGTGTGAGTATATATATATAAATTTATGTTTTTTTTGTTTGTTTACTCGAAAATATCACACCCAACCTTCACTTGGGCATCGGCCAAATGTGGCCGATTGAATGAGCCGATTGTTTTTGCCGACTGCACCCTTGCCCCTTATATGCGCAAATACAAGTTGACAAAAGCAACAATCAACAATTTCATCCACGTTTATGAATATATAAAGTATTTAATATAAAAAAGAGTTAATGACACAAATCGTCCCTGTGGTTTACCTAAATAGTCACCTTTCGTCCTTAAAATCAAAAACCTCAAGGACAGTCCTTTATAGGAGGATAAGGTTCACGTTTGGTCCTTTGACTATTTGACCGTCATCTCTCCTCCGTTAACACCCTCACATAAGGGGCATTTTGGTACTTTCCAAAGCATAAAGGACCAAACCTGATATTTTTTCATCTTTTTGTTTCACTTACTTAAAGTCTAAATATTCTAAAATTAAATACATATATACACATACATAAACACAATAATACATATATCTCTATTTGAAGATCAATCTATCCAATTTCATTCATCCATTCAAATGAAATGGTTGCCATTAATCAAAGGCAGAGAACACAACAAAAAAAAAATGAATGAAGATGGGGATACCACCACTTTCCTGCCAACCACCGCTGGGCTTTTTCAGGCCATCAGACCGTCGAATCTTTCAGGTCATCTGCTATATATATCTAAATGGTGACGACGGAGATGGGGAGGCCGGCATTATGGTGATCGGATTTTATAGATATAGGTATAGATCTGGATATAAATATCGATCGGAGGTGTGGTGGTCGGATTAGATATATATGGATCTGGATATAAATGGTGACAACGATTTTATAGATTTAGATACAGGCCGGCGGTGTGGTGCCCGACGGATATGCGAGCACAACAACATGTGGGTCTCCGTTTGCGGCTGCTAGATGTGGTGTGGAGGGTCGAGTGGGGGGTGACGTTGGTGGTGGTGATGAATGGGTCTGACAGAGTTGGTGATGAGCAGGGCTGACGGCGGCGGTGAATTGTGAGGTGCCGACGGTTTTTGGTGGTGTGGTGATTAGCGGTGGCGGTAGTGTGGGTCTTATATGGCAGGTGGTTTTCTGATGGGGTGATGGAGGTGTGGGGTAGGTGTTGTTGATGTTGATGTCCAGCGTGTGGTTTTCCGGTGAGGTAGCCGGAAACTCCAAAAACAGTTTCAGAAAAAGGTACAAACTGTAACTTAGAGAGAGAAGAAAGAGATATATGAAAAATTTAGAGATATATGTATAGATTTATACTTAGAAAGAGATAGATGCAGATGTATAGATATATCCATGTATATGTATAAGAAGATGTGTTATAAAGGTTTAAAGGGATCCTGAAAAAGAAGAGGATGATTTTTTTTTTGTTATTATTAAAAGAATTAATTACACCTTTTGGTGTTGGTTGATCATGTATCATATGAAGAAGAAAATATGAAGGGATAGGAAAAATATCATTGATGGTCCTTTAGAGTGGAAATGACTAGAATACCCCTCACGTGGGAGGCACGTGAGGGGTGTTAACGGAGAGAAGGTGACGGTCAAATAGTCAAAGGACCAAACGTGAACCTTATCCTCCTATAAAGGACTGTCCTTGAGGTTTTTGATTTTAAAGGACGAAAGATGACTATTTAGGTAAACCACAGGGACGATTTGTGTCATTAACTCTAATTATATTAAAATAGTATTATAATAATAATAATACAATAGGAAGATTCATTAAATTGCATGTACTATACACTACAGAACACACAAATACACTCGCATATTTGGTATCTATGTTATTCCTTGGACAACGTTGCCATTCAGCTCAGTAGTCAATCGATTCTATATTATAAGTTCGGTAATTATTCAAAACTTCATAATTTGATCTCGTAAACTCAGCATCAGCAAACTTGATCACACGTACATAACTTAATTTACACTTTTAGTGTCATACTATCACCTGCATAGTTTGCCATCTCGTTCCACTTCGTTTATGCTCATTGTGTGTCCCACGGATGGCGCCAAATGTTTGTGCACCGAACTGAGATTAGGTAAAAGATGGGATGATGAGTGTTTTTAGGTTGTTCGTTGGCGGTTCCCCGAAGGTAGGGTTCTAGCCTCTTTACGCCAATCGAACAAGTGTGTGTAACCTGTATATGATCAGGTATCCTTTTTCTTGTGCCTTTCGTAGGTCTTTTTACCCTCCTTTTATAGGGGAGGTTCGACTTGGATAGCAAGCTGGCCTCTTTAGGGTTTCCTAAGTCTTAGGCCGGAAATATCATTTCCATAATTATCTACTGGAAGTGATAAGAGCAAATCCCGATTAAACAGGAAAGCAATTCTTATCCTTATTTGTCTTCTGCAAGATCCTTTGTTACGGATGAACCTTCGTGTCGCAGCACGCTACGGTACCTTTGTGTGATAGGTCATACGTACCGCTGGGAGGGTATATCATCAAGCCCCCCAGTCCAAGGTGATGATTTTTGCTAAATAGGCATTGCGTTGGACTATTTTTGGCTACTTCATCTTTTGCAGGGGTGAGTTCTGTAAATTTCTCTGAACCGCTCTAATTAATTTTGATTTGAAAGATAATTAAGAGTGGTAGATGGGCGCGTATCCCTAGGCGCGTGATCGACGGTTGTGATCTTCATGCAGCCGCATATATAAATTCAATTTTTGTCCCTTTTTCTTTTTATTTCGTCCGTTCCAAAAATAACCCCTTCTCTCCTAAGGTTTCTGTTCTTCATTGCTTCCGATCACTCCATTAGGTACGTATTATCTTTCTTTTTCTTCTGCTTTTTCCTTTGATTTTTCCTTTTTAATGGCAAAGGTAGGTTTAGAAACCACTGAATCGACCGTCATTCGGTCAAAACTCAATGAATTTGTAGACAAATTCTTTCCTGGAAAAATCTCATCTTTTAGGATTCCATCCGACGGGGAGACTATTTTGACTCCCCCAGAAGGGTATGTAGGTTTTTATATCAAATCCATGACTGAGGGTAATGTTAGATACCCTTTTTCTTCTTTTCTGCTTGGCGTCCTTGATTATTTCGACATCCATATCTCCACCATCACCCCACTTGGTCTGTCAAGAATAGTTGCCTTTGAAGTTATGTGTAGGGCGTATGGTGGTGAGCCGTCGTTAGATCTGTTTAGGTATTTTGTTCAAACATGCCCTTCTGGTGATTGGGTCACAGTTGGCAATCGATCAAAAAGTGGTTGCTTTAGGAGGGTGGTCTAGATATCCGTGAGTGGAAAAGTGGATTTGTTTTTATGAAAGTTTCCTTGATCCCCGATGGTTATGATTCTGTGACTGATAGAGAGTTGCTGTGTATTCACAAGAAATACGAAAATCCCTTCCCTGATTATGTTGTTGATGATCTATGTCGGGAGATTCGATCTAATCCCATAAAGGTTGTCTTATACCCTGATGTTGTGTTGTATAAAGCCAAGGTGATAAGTGTCTTGCCTGGTGGTGTGGACATTGATGGTAAGGACTAGTTGTGTACTCTATATGTGGTATTTTCGCCTTTGTCTTGATGTTATTGTTGATATTTGCTTTTTACAGATATGACTTTCAGGAAGTTTGTGAAGAAGGGTGTCAAAGAAGTGACTGAGGTACCTCGTTTGGAGGGGCAGGGGAGTGGTGTTGTCGATACTCAGAATACTGGTCCTTCAGGTCTGTGCAACGAACCCCCTGAGGTGTCAAGTCTTGCAAATCCCATCGTTTTGAATGTTGATACGTCTGAGGCTGGAATTGTGGAGGTATCTGCTGCTGACAAAAGGAAAAAGAAGAAGGTCGTTCCCAGCTCTAGTGTTCCTCCTACCATCGCCAGTCGTTTAAAGAAGAGGAAAGTTGGTGACGATGCTAAGTCTGCTGAGTTCCGAAAGCCCTCTGCTGCAAAGACAGGTTTAATTTTCCTTTGCCTTTGCTCCTATGCTTATATTCTATTTTCTGCGCTATTGTGCAGAAGCATTTGTTTATATCTATCATAGACTGCAGGTCGTCATGATCAAGAAATTTTCGGTTGGCTGGATGGTGAGGACATGAATGCTGAGGATGTAAAGAAAATAGACAACATGGATAATGAGACATTCTTGCGTGTCTTCAAAAAAGATTGCCAGTTCCATTCTTATCTTGATGCAGTTGTTGCTAGGCGTTTCTCCAGGATGTCTGTTGATCTTAGATCCAAGAGTTTGGAGGTGCAGTCTTTGTTGGCCACCGTTGAAGATCTCAAGGCTAGGGAGGCCAGGTTTGTTACCACTGTTGAGTCGTCTGATATTGTCCAGGATTTAAAGCAGAAGATAAACATTTTGAAAGCTGATGCGATTGTTCATGAGAAAGCCATTTTGAAGTTGCAACAAGAGTGTAATGCAGAACATGAGAGCAGCAGGTTGTTGGTGAGCAGGTTGATGTGTTGAAGCATGATCGAGTCAGGTTGGTCACAGAGGTGGTTCCACATGTGAGCAGGTCTTTGTTATATAGTGATGAAGTTGGGCAGCTTTTGGGGGAGATGACTTCAGCTGAAAGGGCTGATGAGTGGTCTACTATTTTGGAAGAATTTGCTGTTGAGGGGAAATGTGATTTGCGGTGCAGGGGAGATTTTATTGCCAATGCCTCTCATGACCTTGATGTTGCCGACCAGAAGTGGAAGGATGCTCTCTTTCCTTACCTGGAGAAGGTTGTGGTTGATCCCAATGCTGCTGTTGATGACCTGCTCAAGATTGTCCCTGACGTAATTCAACCTGAAGCTGCTGCTAATCCCCAGTGATGTGTTTATGGCCTGTGTGCCTTTGATGTGGCGTCTGTGCCCCCTTGGATAATTAATCTTTTGCTTGCAGCCTGTAGTGCTGTGTTAAACAATTTACTTTTTCATGTCTGCAGCTCAAAGCTGCTTCTGGATATTTTGCATGTTTAAATACTGCTTTGTGAATATTGCAGCTTAAGAGCTGTCTTTTGGATATTTTGCAGTTTAAATACTGCTTTGTGAATATTGCAGCTTAAGAGCTGTCTTTTGGATATTTTGCAGTTTAAATACTGCTTTGTGAATATTGCAGCTTAAGAGCTGTCTTTTAAGCAGTTATGACTGCCTTTCTTTGCACCTACTTATTTGCATGCTATTTATATGGATATATCCGTATTGCAGGTGTCTATTGGACCTTTGATTGTCCTCTTAGTCTCCGGAGTTTGATTATATGGGCGTCCCCATTTTAATGCATATATTTAGTATGCATATTGTGTTTCGTTTACTTTGTTGTGCATATATGCATATTTTCTCGAAAAAGAAAATGTACTGATAAAAATAAGAAGCCTTTATTTAATAATATAAGGGAGGTTACATACCATATCCTCTAGGCTTTATAATAATGAAAGACTAATAGGTCTTGTGAATGGGGCTTGCTTTCGGGCGGATCACTATCCGTCTAAGCGCCCATAATAGGGTCCTTCGCTCCATGAGAGCCAATGGGGACCATCCTGGCCTTCCTCGGATAATCTCTTTGCCTTTGTCACCAAGGTCCCTATCCCTCCATCCGCTTCGTACTTGATCATACCATGTATCTGTTAGAAATCTAAAATGGTGTTAAAATGTAATTATTTTAATAATGGAAGGAGTATTAGTGAAAGTTAGTCAAGTGTATAAATACTCCTCTCCATACCCAAAGTTGTAAGCTTTTAACATAATTCCATAGTTACTTCTCTCTAATCTTATACTTTCTCTCTCTAAACTCATCTTCAACCTCCATTTCACACACAAACACACTTTTCACACACTAACCAAAATCCTCCATTAAACCTTCAAATCGAGCTTAAATTTCTACTTAACAATTGGTATCAGAGCAAAATCAGTTAATCTGAACGATCCATAGCTCGATTTGTTGCAATTCTCATCCAATTTTCAAATTTTTATTCAAAATCGATCTTCACTGTTCTTCAATTTTTCACCTCTCAAATCACATAAAATCACAGATATTTGTTCACCAATAGATTCCTAGTAGTTGAAAACACAATCCTGTCAAGTTTCAAGTTCCAATTCAATCTAAATCTCGAGTTTGAATTTTTGCTTTTTGGCGCGATTTTGTGGGATTTGAATCTGTTGTGTTTTGTGTTGAATTTTGTTCATAAACTTGTTGCGGACATGAATTCAATCAGTTTGCAAGTAATTTCAAGTTCAAACTCCTAGTAATTCGAAAGATATTGAAGATTTAAGAAGTCATTAATGGAGTTTTTCTGGAAAACTGTTGAAATGAAGAAGATGACCAAGACGATCTTCACTAGGACGATCTTCTCAAGATCGTCTTAGTCTTTGAAAACTAGTTTTTCATACTTGTGCGTTGTGACTTGTTAGACGATCTTCACAAGATCGTTTTTAACAAGAGTGTGTTGTGGTAGTGTTTGATTCTGGCTAATTAATCCGAAAGGATTGGTTTGGTCAATTCAAATACTTAGAAGTTTTTGAGAAAGAAAACAAGACGATCTTCATACCAAGATCGTCTCATTTCCTAGATACCCAAGACGATCTTCACCAAGATCGTTTCATACCTGAGATACCCAAGACGATCTTCACCAAGATCGTTTCATTTCCTCGAAACCTAAGACGATCTTCAACCAAGATCGTCCCAGTTCTTTTGAATCGTTTCATTTCAAGATCGTTTCATTTCAAGACCGTTTCATTTCAAGACCGTTTCATTTCAAGACCGTTTCATTTCAAGATCGTTTCAATTTCAAGACTTAACCAAATTTCATCAAAATCCTAGGACGATCTCACCTAGGACGATCTTGCTCAAGACGATCTCACACAAGACGATCTCACCCAGGACGATCTTCACAAGATCGTTCCAATTCCAAAAATCCAATAAAAAAAAACAATCAAAAAAAATAAAAAATAAAAAAAAATAAAAAAAAAATAAAAAAAAAAAAAATAAAAAATAAAAATAAAAAAAAATAAAAAAAAAAAAAGTCTTTTGGCGGGAAAAATTATTTTTGCCCAGGGTCTTAAAAAGGGATAATTCATGAAGATTTAAAATTTGATAGCATTAAAAAAATTTTAGCCAATTTTCATTCGTTATTGACGCGGTTTTGGCGAAAAATTTTTAGAAATATCAAATTTTTCCTATGATCATGATATCCAAAGTTTACATGAAATTCAAAGTTTCGTGAGAACATATTTCGGCGAAAAATTTGGAGGGAAACCTGAAGTACAAAATCTCCAAATTTCAATTTTAATTCTTTCACTTCAATTTCAATCACAATTACCTTTTCATTTCATTTCACCCTTTGCTAAACAAAATGTCAAGTCCAAGTATCTCAAATTCAGTCAAAAATGATTTCGTCTTCAATTTGTGGTTAACTTCCTCACCCAAGACACCTACTTCATCTGAAGAGAAACTTCATAAAGGTGGACTGTGCTCATGTTGTATGACTACTCATTTGCGATCTGAAACAACTCCTTGTCAAGTGATGAAGATATTGATTCATTCGATTGCCACTGAAAATGTCAAGTTTCAAGAGGAAGTAGTCACGTTACAAGCTGAGAATGTCAAACTGAAAGAACAAATGATCTACTATCGAGCTGGAAATGTGAGACTTACAAATGAGATGAAAAAACTTCAAGTTGAATTTGGAGACCTTGCAGTTTGGAATGAAATTGACAAACAAACTTTGAAGAAGAATGATGAGTTGATGTCACAAATGAAAGCTGCGATAAAAGAACTTCAAACAGAATTGAAAACTTCCAACAAGAAGCTGAATGATAGTATCTTGGAAAGCAAATCAAGAGAACTTATTTTGCAAGAAAAGATTTCAAGTTTTCAATCTCAATCAAAAAATGAGACATCTATATTCTTAACCATGGAGAGCAAGTTTATTGATGAGATGAACAAAGTTGAGAAAGAGAGACAAGATGTTTGCAACAAAATCAAGACTCTTGAAGAGAATTGTTTGCAATATCAATCAAATGAAACATCTCTACGAAAGAGAATCTCTGAACTTGAGATGGAATTGCAAACACAATCAACATCTTGTGACACTCAAAGTGATGATGGCTCAGTTTATCATGATGCAAGTCCAATATTTCCAACTGAACTTGATGCTCCAAAGAAAGTTTGCACTGAGTCCATCCCAAAGAGCTCAAAGATCAAAGTTTCATCTCCTGCTAAACATAAAGCTTCTCAATTTACTAACTATGCCTTATTCAAGGATAGAAAGTATTCGTCGAAGCCTACTATAGATGGAACACAGACTCTCATTCCATTCTTGTCATTTGAAGACAATACCAAGTTCATCTCTCAAGCAAAAGCTCAGTTGACCAAGATCAAATGGAAACCTGTCTACAAACCAAAGTCAACTGAGTCAAAGACAATCAAATACTCACTTTGGCAACTCTTTGAACTTGCACCAAAACCAATTACCGTGCAAGAAGTGAATGTCTTTGCATCTCCACTGCGTCCACAAAAACTCAACTTTTCAACAACCTCGAGTTTTCACCCACCATGGACTGCAGATTCTATTCGTCGAATCGATGACACGTACATTTGGAATGTCAAGACAAAAACCGTTGGGCCTACACTTAAATGGGTCCCAAAGGTTGTTTGTAAGTAATTCGATGAAATGGCTTATACACATGTCAGTGTATAACCCGGGCTAAAGATGTTGTTTATTGGACTATACTTCATAATGGTTGATTCCCCAGTTTCGACTTCAAAGAGACATGATGAACATGTTGCCACACATTCATCATGAGGGGAAGAAAGAGGATAATGAAGAAAGATAAAAAGTTTATTTGAAAGAAGAATTTATCAGTTGAGGGGAAGAAAGATAAATTGTTGACTAAAGTGATCCCCAAATTTTTCTTTGAAGATAGTTATCGCCAACGTGGTGGGTACGCCGCGGGTACACCCTATACATAAGCGTTGGTGGTACACAAATATGATTGTTTGATCGAGGGGAAGTTTGTGATGAAAAAGATGTTTGTCCAAATGCTTCAAGAGAAAGATTCATTAATTAGGGGAAGTGTGACAAAGTTAAGATTGTCAAGAAGAGGCTATCATGTTCAAATCTAAAGAGCCAAGATCAAGTTTCCGCAATGCTCAAACTCTGAGAAGTTCAAGACTTAAAGATACATCTTTAAGGTAAGTGTGAAGATTAAAGACATAAAGACAAGTTTGATGGAAGATCTTGAAGACAATGAGAAAGCTTCGAAGACCTTCATCAACAAATTCGTATTTATAGATGATATCGTGCATGAATTACATTTCAACACCAAGGGGAAGAATGTTAGAAATCTAAAATGGTGTTAAAATGTAATTATTTTAATAATGAAAGGAGTATTAGTGAAAGTTAGTCAAGTGTATAAATACTCCTCTCCATACCCAAAGTTGTAAGCTTTTAACATAATTCCATAGTTACTTCTCTCTAATCTTATACTTTCTCTCTCTAAACTCATCTTCAACCTCCATTTCACACACAAACACACTTTTCACACACTAACCAAAATCCTCCATTAAACCTTCAAATCGAGCTTAAATTTCTACTTAACAGTACCACAGACGGGATCATCTCGAATTTCTGGATTCCAGGTCTTCCTAGGATTGCTTGGAAAGGCGAGGTTCCACTGATCACCAAGAACGAAATCTTCTCAGTTCGTTCCCAGCGTCCCTTTCCAATTGTCATCTTTACCGACAATTTCCCTATTGGTTTAGCTGTATCCCCGGAATACCCTTGTACCGAAGCTTCTGTCTTTCTGAAGTTCATCCGTGACACAGGATGTAACTTCCAGAATGCTTTTTCATACAGGACGTTGCATTCGCTTCCCGTATCTATAATAATTTGCTTAACCTTTGATATTTCCAAAAGTGCCAAAATTACCAGGGGGTCCCTGAAGGCCTTGCCATTATAGATTGAGGGAAATGTGATCCTTGTCATGTCTCCCCTGTAGGTCTTCGGGAGCGGACGTCCTGTCCCAGGCTTGTTTTTTATGATAGTATAAATAGTTTTCTCAGGACCCCTCTTCTTCTCATCTATGTCATCCTCTTTCTTGGAGCCCTGCTTGCCTGACGCTTTTCACCAAGTGTGACAACTTCCCTTCGTTAATTGCTTCTTCTATGGCCTTCCGGAGCTGCCAACATGCATTCGTGTCATGGCCATGATCTCTGTGAAATTCACAGTACTTCTCTGGGTCTTTCCTGTTCCTTCCGCTCAACCTGGGCGGTGTGGGGAAAGTCTTCGCGACACTTTCAGTGAGCAGTACCTCTTTCGGGCTCTTTTGCATTTCCGGAAGGTTAACTTTGAGGTACCCTTTTGTCGTCCTTGTAGTACGGGTTATACCTTGCTTTTTCCTTATCACTTCCACACTTTCCTTTTCTGCTTGTCGAGACTTCTTTTTCCTGTGGGGGACTAGTGTCCCCCTTTGAGGCGGTGT
Source organism: Erigeron breviscapus (assembly GCA_034093135.1). NCBI lineage: Eukaryota > Viridiplantae > Streptophyta > Magnoliopsida > Asterales > Asteraceae > Erigeron > Erigeron breviscapus. Next base: position 163,381,284 of record CM067168.1, on the reverse strand, counting down.
CCCTAGCATCCAAGTACACATGAGCTCTCTTCCGGACCGCTTCGTATGTCTTCGGGAGATCCCTGTATAAGAACTCGACTAATCCTCTGCTCCGGAGGCCATGTAACAGTCCTGATATCCTTTGTGACTCAGGGAGGTCCACGATATCCTCTGTTTCAGTGGTGAACCGATCAATAAATGCCCTGCAACCCTCCGTGTCTCTCTGCTTTATTCCATGAGCCGCCACGTGTATTTTCTTGTGTTTCTTCTGTTGGCTGAAACGGGCCCTGAATTTTTCTTTCAGGTCGTCGAAACTGATGATGGACCCTTTCGCTACATTTTTCAGCCATTCCCTGGCGTCTCCCTTGAGCGCATATCTGAACATTCGGCACGCAACTGGTACGTTCCATACCTTCATTTCTGCGGCTCCTTCGAATGCTTCCAGAAAATCATCCGGGTCACTCTTCCCGTCATACGTCCCCAGGTGTGAGGGGATACTTTAAATCCTTCGGGAGGGGATAATTTTGTATCCAAGCAACAAACGGGGAGTTCTCGAGATTCCCTCCGACCGTTTGTAGCTCCAACACGTTCTGATACACAGGAGCCCCCCAGTTCTGAGGACCATACGATCCTTGATTTGGCATGGACCCAGGGGTCTGCGTGACATACTGCGGTCCTCCGATGCCCTGCGAGGTCCCCTGGATCGGGGTGGCATACTGTGACGCGTAGTACTGATGGGCCTGTGCTTGTCCCATTGGTTGATTGCCATACGGACCTCCCTGCGGGTTGCCCGAAGGCTGGGTTCCATATTGTTGGGAGTTATATTGTTGTGCTCATGGCTGCGGTCCGTACGTGCTTCCGTTATTTTGGCTTTGAGGCCCTTGATAGCTTCCTGATGGAAAACTGTATCCGCCCGGGGTATTATACGCCGGATTGGTGTTATCCCCTCCGGTACCCAAGGGGGCATACTGAGCGTTCTGCACAGAAACGGATCCCGCTTGCGGTATGTTGGATTGTTGGTTCCCAGGCCCTGTGGGGCCTTGGGGAACATTAGTCTGTGCGTCAGCCCCAATGGGAGCTGTATCTTCTGGTCTGGAGGTTTCGGCCGCTTCAGGCTGCGTTCGGTGCGGAGGTGTTCGGTGATGAAGGCCCTCACTGTTCAATCCGAAGCCATAACCGGCTCTGACCCTAGATCTAACGTCTCGAGGGTATCGTCGGGACCCTCTTGGAGGAGTTTCTGCATCGTAGTCATCCTCCGTTTCATCATCGAAATTTAATACCCTACTGGTGCTGCCCAATGCTCCGATCCTTCGCAGATGTCTCATAGTCTCCTGAATGTGACTATAATTCCGAAGAATATAATCTGGATCGAATAATTGTGGGATCCTAGGCGGAGATCCCCGGGAGAACCCGCCTTGTTCACCCTGCGGCTGGGTTGATCGTCCTGAGTTTTCGTCGGTCTGGCGATTCGCCTGTCGATCGCCATTGGTAGGCGCTTCAGTTGCTGGTCCAGATCTGGGGGGAGTATTTCCCCCAGGTTCGTTTCCGGCCGCCTGATGGGAATCTTGCCCAAATCCTGGTGGAACATCGGCCATTTCTTCCTATTCTTGGTTCGACGCAAAAAACAGAATCGAAGGTGGTTTTGGGATCTAAGTATGGGGTCCCACGGATGGCGCCAAATGTTTGTGCACCGAACCGGGATTAGGTAAAAGATGGGATGATGAGTGTTTTTAGGTTGTTCGTTGGCGATTCCCCGAAGGTAGGGTTCTAGCCTCTTTACGCCAAGCGAACAAGTGTGTGTAACCTGTATATGATCAGGTATTTTGCCTTTCGTAGGTCTTTTTACCCTCCTTTTATAGGGGAGGTTCGACTTGGATGCAAGCTGGCCTCTTTAGGTTTCCTAAGTCTTAGGCCGGAAATATCATTTCCATAATTATCTACTGGAAGTGATAAGAGCAAATCCCGATTAAACAGGAAAGCAATTCTTATCCTTATTTGTCTTCTGCAAGATCCTTTGTTACGGATGAACCTTCGTGTCGCAGCACGCTACGGTACCTTTGTGTGATAGGTCCTACGTACCGCTGGGAGGGTATATCATCAGATGCGTCTGATCAACTGTTACTCCTTATACGTAAATTCATAAAAGTAAGCAATATAATTAAAATGTACTAAAAAATAATTACTACAGTAGTACTCATTGTTCTCACTAAATTTTGTTTTTTGTTAACCACTTAACCCAAATATAACGCAGGATGATTTTTTTAAAAAGGTTGATTTTTTTACTTATATATAACTTAATATTTTTGTTTGTTAATGTACACTATTGCATTGCTTTTGTCTCTTAACTTAATTAATAGTAGGGTTTTGTTAATGACAGCCCTTAGGGCTGTCAGTATAAGTTATTTGGGTGCATTAAAATTTGTACCTTGTCATGCGAAAATTCAGGGGGTGGTTTTTTATGTATAAAGTACTACTTTTTATGCATGTAATAAGGTATTAATGACAACCCTTAGGGCTGTCATTATCATTTTCCTAAAATAATAATATATAATCTTGCAAATATAAATTATCGTTGTAGAGCCTGCCTCCGTTCTCTTCCCTTATGTATGAAGGATTGAAATTTAAAACTTAGAAAAATAGTGGGAAACAAATGATATGGAGTTTATGCATTGGGATTTGCGGTTTTTCCCGTATGCTCACTTATAAAATAAAGTTTTCAAAATGTAAGTCCCAACTCGTTAGATGGTACTACTGAAGACACCTCTATGTCGATGGTGGAGTTACTTTGCAATATATGCACTGAACTGGAGACGACCAGTTGCAGTGTGTATATACCAAGTTCTAGATAGATTACTTATATAAAAGACAATAAGTAAAGAACAATGCAATAATACAAATAACTTGTAAGATAACTTGATGAGACAATATGTATTTTTCAATGTATAATTTATTTATTGATATTAAACAAATTACAAGGTTGATGCGGAACCAAGATAATACACGAATGTAAATATCCTAACAACCTATGAAATACAATTGATCTATACTCGGAATTTCTCAAGACAATCGAAACACTTAAAGTTGTGAAATGTTCCTTTTAGCGATTGAGAGAAGATTGCACAAGTTCACCAAGAATATTGCAGGTTTGCAAAGTGTGAATTCTATCAAAGTTTATTCGAAGAAGTGATATTCTTGGTTGTGCAATGACTTGTATTTATAGGCAAAGTTAACATTGGAATGTTAACTTTAGCCGTACAAATGTGGTTGGGAGCATTTAAGGAATAGCATTTAATTCCTTAAAAAAGTTGTAAAGTCGCATGTTAAAGTGACTTTACATAACCACCTTTATGTACCTTTTAATACTTAGATAATAAGATAAGGCTTATTATCCGGGTAAAGGTACATAAAGCATACAAGTCAATTCCTCGTAATCAGTGTAAAGCTTTGTAAGGGCTTTCCACTGATGGTCTCCAGTTTGTAACTGACTAGAATGCCACCTGGGCTTCGCTGCCATTGCCATTCTCTATCTTCCATTTGTTGTCTTCGACTTCAACTGGAATGGAATGCTTCTTCAACTGGTCAGTTCTCAACTGGAGGAAGTCTTCAGTTGCGTTAACTGCACGGTGCAACTGGACTTCAATATATTTCTCGACAAATCATCTTGGTCACCAGTTTTACTGGGTCACCAGATGCAACTGGTGACTGGTCAGTGTGAACTGGTGACTGGCCAGTTCCAGGTGAATTGGTCCTAACAATATTCTTTCATTTATATTCTCAAAATCCTGGAATCTGAAACCGAAGGGCAATTAATTATCTGGCGAGTAACCCGGTAATTAAATTTTAAAACTCAATTTCATTGGTATCAATCAGCAGTAATTAATTTGTGGCGGATTGCAAAATAACCTCATGATGATCCAAACTTAAATAAGCAAATAAGCTTGATAATAAGCTAAGCCAAATATCCCCTTTAGAATTGTAGTACAGTATTATCTAGCTGTTTAATCAGTCATAAGGTTTTATTGAATATACTATAAATTGGAACGAATTGCATTTTTGGTCCCTGTGATATCACCATTTGCAAGTTTCATACAAATGTGTGCAAAGTGGTGTTCGTGGTCCCTGTGGTATCACACCAGTTGCATCCTTGGTCCAAAAATAACGGGCCGTTTATTTTTCTCCGTTAGTGAGCCCATGTGCCACGCACGTGATGGCCAATAGTGTCTTTTCATACAAACAAGGACCATTCTTGCAAACTAACTCAATTAATACTCACTTTTATATCACTTGTCAAAAAAAAAATCAGTTTTATGTCAAATATAAAATTACACAAATAAAAATAAAAACACATTAATTAATCTGTTAAATCCCCTTCATTTCTGACACACTGTATATGAATAATCAATCTCCTCCTTCCCCATCAATCGATCACTTCAATTTCTTACTTCAATCCGCCCAAATCCAATTATTATTAATCTTTAATCAATCTCCTCTATCGTGAGTGATTCTTCAGATCCACCACCGTCGGCGCCGTCGCCCGTCATATCTACTGTCACCACCACCGTCGCCCTTCGTATCCACCACCGCCACCACCCTTCAGATCTGTTGTCGCCCTTGGGTCCACCACTGTCGCCACGTTCGGATCTTCCACAACCCATTTTTGATACCCAAAAAACCTTTTTTTCAGACTATATATATAATATATATATAGGTTTTCAGATCTTGGATACTTCATGATCAACATTCTGATAGTTGATACCCAAATAACCTTTTTTCAGACTATATATATATAGGTTTTCAGATCCTGGATAACTTCATGATCAAATCTTTTTATTGGGTTTGTAGTCGGATCTTGTTATTGGGTTTGTGGCCAGTTTTCTTGGCCGGATCTTTTTCACCGGAGCTTCCTTCGCCCGATCTTCTTGCCGGATTTTGTTGTGTTTTGTAGGTGGGTATGTACTTTTTTTTCTAATTTATATCATAGTTGTATTTTGTAAAACAATTTTAAAATTGACAAATAAAATTTCTTGTTAACTTAAGAGATAAATATGTTGTTATTTTTGATGATGATGATATTGATGATGATGACGATGGTAAATATATGAACAAAGAACAAAGAAAAATAAAAATTTGAGTTACTTTGCAAGAATTGTCCTTGTTTGTATGAAAAGACACTATTGCCCATCATGTGCGTGGCACATGGGCTCACTAACGGGGGAAAATAAACGGCCCGTTAGTTTTGGACCAAAGATGCAACTGATGTGATACCACAGGGACCACAAACACCACTTTGCACACATTTGTATGAAACTTGCAAATGGTGTGATACCACAGGGACCAAAAATGCAATTCGTTCTATTATTATATAATTTAATTAAAAAAAAGTTTATACCTGCAGAGATATATTGTTTGGAAATGGAGATACGCGACAAGATAAAAGATGCACTTTCCAAATTATGTCTAGATGGTAGGGGTTTAATGCTACAGTTTTGGGCACCCATTGAAACCAGTTGTCAGAGACAGGTACTTTCAACAGTTGATCAACCGTTTTCTCTTGATATGCTTGGTGGTTTCCAGGAATATAGATTATCTTGTCTAAACTATTACTATTGTATCGATAATATTTATAATAATAACATGCTTCACATGGCACAAGAGGAGGAAGATGAGGATGACGACCCTATGATCATTAATAGTCGTAGTTTTGGTGTACCTGTAGCCACTGCTTTCGTTGATTGTCTACCTCAGGTAGTTATGAACCCGAGGGTGGCAGGATGCAGTGCCTTGCTTCGTTCTGCAAGTCAATGTGGATTGACTTGTTTCTTAACCATTCCCGTCTTTTTAAACCAGACCTCCTCTAGTTCCGTTGTCGGTGTTCTTGAGTGCTCTTTCGTCTGCTATAATCTTATTTTTGAACTTCAAAAAAGCTTGAAAGCAGAACTTGAGGTATGTGCATTTACTTTGATTAATTATTATTAGATTATGTATGTTTAGCCTATCTTATATATTTGTTTGGCCCAGAAGCCCATATTTGGTGGCTTTTTCTGAGGTAATCTATTTCAATTTTAAGTCATGAGAAACTCGTATATCAGAAAATAAGCACACAAAAAACGGGCTTATGAAAAATATTCCGAACAAAATAAGCTCAAAAGTAAGATACAAATATTCTAAAGGGTTTTTTTTATTGCTATCGATTACATAAGTCCCTCTATTTATAATAACTCTTTTACAAGTAAATATAGAAACAAAGGTTTTCTTGCTGCCTAAGGTTACTTGTTGCCTAAACCGACCCATAGTTGGACTCCTTTATTTTGGGAAGTGATGATTTCGTTCTGATCCCGTAATCTTCTAATTCTAACACTCCCCCTCAAGTTGAATAGTGGGATCACCAAAATTCAACTTGCTTAAACACTTGCGAAACATCACGGTTCCTACTGCTTTAGTTAATATGTCTGCCAGCTGATCTTCTGATTTGACAAACGGTATTTTGATGATTCCATCTTCAAGTTTTCTTTAATGAAATGTCGATCAACTTCAACATGTTTAGTCCTATCATGTTGTACTGGATTCTCTGAAATTTGAATAGCAGCTTCATTGTCACACATAATCTGAATACTTTCTTTAGGAACAAATCCTATTTCAGACACAAGTTTTCTTAACCATAATGCTTCTGCTAACCCTTTAGCAATTCCTCTAAACTCAGCTTCAGCACTTGATAAAGACACAACCTTTTGTTTTTTACTTTTCCATGTGACAAGATTACCTCCTACCACGGAAAAATACCCTGAAGTTGACCTTCTGTTTCCTTTGTCTCCTGCCCAGTCAGCATCTGTATACTTGAATTTCATATGACCATTTGCTTTGAATAGAACACCATGACCAATAGTACCTTTGAGATATCTAATGATTCTTAAAACAGCATCCATATGATCCTTTTGAGGTTGGTGCATAAACTGACTCACTACTCCAACAGCATAAGCAATATCCGGACGAGTATGAGCTAGATAGATAAGCTTACCCACCAAACGTTGATATCTACTTTTATCAGCAAGTTCATCTTCTGTTCTTATAAACAACTTTTGATTGATTACCATAGGTGTATTAGTTGGCTTACAATCAATCATTCCTGTCTCTGCTAGAAGATCAAGTACATATTTTTTTTGACAAATAGAAGATCCCACGTTCCGACCTAAAGACTTCTATTCCAAGAAAATATATGAGATTCCCTAAGTCCTTCATCTCAAATTCTGCACATAATGCTTATTCCAACCGCTTAATTTCACCTTCATCATTTCCAGTAATAATCATGTCATCAACATAGATTATTAAACATGTTATCCGATCTTCTTTACGACTAAGAAACAAAGTATGATCAGAATTACTTTGTTTGTACCCATATTTTTTCATCGCCAAGTGTAAATCTACCAAACCATGCCCTAGGTGACTGCTTCAGTCCATATAAAGACTTCTTCAATTTACAGACTTCTCCATGTTTAAAATTATGGGAAAAACCACGAGGAACTTCCATATATACTTCTTCTTTCAATTCTCCGTGCAAGAAAGCATTTTTCACATCAAACTGATGGAGAGGCCAACCCTGATTAGCTGCAATTGAAAACAGAACCCTTATAGTGTCTAATTTTGCAACTGGAGAGAACGTTTCTGAGTAGTCAATTCCATAGGTTTGAGTGTACCCTTTGGCAACTAATCTAGCCTTATATCTTTCAATAGCACCATCTGGTCTATACTTGATTGTATAGATCCACCGACACCCTACTGGCTCTTTTCCTTGTGGTAAAATACACTTATCCCATGTTTCATTCTTTATTAATGCATCCATTTCCATGTCCATAGCCTCTTTCCATTTCTTTGACTTCAAAGCTTGTTCGATATTTGACGGAACATCTTCTAAACATAACTTTGCTATGAATGCTTTTGCTTCCTCAGAAAAATACCATTCTGCTACATTACTCATAGGGTATTTGGAATTTCTCGGGAATTTTTCTGGAGAGTATCGGTTTGCTGGTATTCCTCGAGTTGATCTGGGTGGCAAAACATACTTTTCTGGAGCTGGAGCTGTAATTTCATCTTCTACATTCTCCTGCACATTATCACTTTCCAACCCTCCCATATCATCTAGAGAAGGTTCAATAACCAAAGTATCATTTACCAAAGAAGGAGCACTTACCTCGGATACCAGGTTTGGGTTGATATTGTCGTTGGCACTTTGTGGAGAGGACTGTTCTTCTTCACTATTACTATCAGCAGCTGACATACCTCAACCAACTCAGTGTGTCACTTTGATTCTCCCCCTGACCACTGTGTTGCGGGGAGTAGAAATATTTGGTTTCAAGAAAATCACAATTCATCGTGGTAAACATACGACGAGTTTCTGGATTGTAACATCTATATCCCTTTTGAGTTACCCCATACCCCAAAAAACACACTTTTCAGCACATGGATCGAGTTTATCACGAAAGGACTTAGGAATATGAACAAACACGGTACAACCAAAAACTTTGGGTTGAAGAGTAAGAGCTTGCGGGACTGTATGGTATTCAGTGAGTACCTTTAAAGGGGTCTTCATTTTTAGGATTTTTGTTGGAAGTCGGTTAATCAGATAAGTGGTAGTGGCTAGAGCTTCTGGCCAAAAACTCTTTGGGACACATGATTCAATTATGAGAGCTCTAGTCATTTCTAACAAAATCCTATTCTTTCTTTCAGCAACACCATTTTGTTCTGGGGTATGAGGACACATGGTTTGATTAATTATCCCTTTAGATTGGAAAAACAAACTCATTTGTGTATTTACATATTCCCCACCATTATCTGATCTAACCACTTTGATAGACTCGCCAAATTGAGTTTGAATCATTATAAAAAACAGATATCTATAAACTTCAGCTTTATTTTTTTAAAAATAAATCCAAGTCATCCGGGTGCAATCATCAACAAATATCACATAATACGAAATTTTGACCCCAAACTGGAGCAGGACCCCACACATCAGAATGAACTAAAGAAAGGAACTTGAACTCTAGTATTACTTGGTTTATAGGTTTGTCTATGACTTTTAGCTAAAATACAAGTTTCACAAGAACTTGTTTTATTTAAAGAAAATAGCTGAGGAAACAAAATATGTAAATAACTAACTGAAGGGTGCCCCAATCTTCTATGCCATAACCATGCTTCTCTTTCACTTGTCCCATGAGCCAGCATTACAGTTCCGCTTTCAGTAACTTCATCAACATAATACAGTCCATCTCTCTCAGTGCCACGCCCAATAATCTGTCCCGTCCTGATATCCTGTAAAAGACAAAAATTTGGATGCATGAGAACTGAGCAATTGAGTTCCTTCGTCACATGACTAATAGATAAAAGTTTATGTGACAAAGAGGGAACATAAAGACAATTTGGCAATTTAATATTTAGAGATATCTTAATTGTTCCTCTACTTTTAACATCCATATTTCCTTTATTTGCTGCTCGGATATGGGTTTTATTCGGTTTTGAAAAATTTGAAAAATCGGATAAATCGTATGTCATTGTATCCGTCGCTCCACAATCAAAAATCCATGGCCCACCTTTATTATCTTTTTGAACTATATGGGCTTCCCCATTTGAAGACATTGAACTTGGGCTAGAAAGCCCATTCGATTTCATCCCACTGCAAAAAAAGATATTTATTTATAAAATAACTACCATTTATAGATTTATTTATATATGTGGGTTTTGTATGTGACTGGGAAACGATTTGGGAATTAGGGTTTACAATCCCCTTTTCCCTTGTACCTGCACCACCGAAAATCACCACCTTCACCCACTCCGGCCGCCGCTACTCCGCCGCTTCCTTTCTCCGATCTTCTATTATCTTCTTTATTGGAGTTAGTATTGGCGGTAGGTGTGGATGAAGATCTATCTCTGTTCGATTTGGTGCTCCGGTAACCCTTTTTGTTTTCCGTCCACCATGCCGGATACCCCACAAGACGAAAACAATGTTCTTTTGTATGTCTCTCTATGCCACACTCGTCACATATAAGATGAGATTTATCATCTTGAATGGTTGGCTTCTTCCGATTATCACTACGGTTGAAACCCTTGGTGGCTAAGGTGCTTCCACTTGTTTCTCTGGCAATAAATCCGGCGGCGATTCCCTGGTCAGTAAAGGTTGCTCCCAAAATATCTTGGTGAGCGGCCTCCTTCCTTACGGTTGAATATGCTGCTTCGGCGGTGGGAAGGGGATCGGTTCGAAGGATTTCTCGTTTGATTGAATCAAACTTCCGATCTAAACCATTTAGAAACTGGAAAAGTTTCTGTTCAGATCGGATTTTGGTATATGCTTTTATATCATCATCACACTTCATCGGATTTGGATCGATTCGATCTAATTCTCCCCATACTCCTTGAAGTGAAACCCAGAAATCTTCAAGTGACTTATCAGATTGTTTGATCTCGTTTGCTTTAACATGGAGGTTGAAAACTTGCAACTTGTCTTTTCCGCTGCTATAAGTGGTTACAAGAGCATCCCAGAGCTCTTTTGCTGTGGAAAACTCGGTCAAGTTTCCGGCCAAAACAGGTTCAATATTCTGAATCAGCCACGAAAAAATGACCAGGTCTTCTTGTTCCCATATCTCCATTCTTTCTGATGTTGATTTTTCATGTGGTTTATCGGTTAGATGATTTAACAAGGTTTTTGATTTTCCGCCTATGGCAACTCCAATCATTCGAGTCCACAAGGCATAATTCTGACTGTTTAATTTAAGGTTAATGTGAAGGCTATCGGAAAGCTTCGGTTGTTGATATTGATTATTGTTTTGTAGCCAATTGGTAAGTTGAAGGGCTAAGTCAGAACCCGAGCCACTGCCGGGTTGTTCACCCATGGTGGTAGCTCGATGGTTTGTGAATCGAATGAAAAGATTATGAGGTTTATTGAGTAGATGATGAGCTTCGAGGCTCTGATACCATAATAACGAATAACAAAATAATTAAAGGGTTTTTTTTTATTTTTGATTGATCGATTACATTCATGGTCCCTCTATTTATAATAACTTTTACAAGTAAATATGGAAACTCTATTGCTTGCTCCCTAAGACTCGCTTGTTGCCTAATTCTACCCAAAGGCGGAATCCTTATATTTGGGAAGTGATGATTTCGTTCTGATCCCGTAATCTTCTAATTCTAACACTCCCCCTCAAGTTGAATAGTGGGATCACCAAAACCAGACCTCAATCATGTTGCTAAGAGTGACACTTTGCTTACGTATCGTTGCAGAATGTGGGTCTGAACACATATGTACCACCATATGACAGGCCATACAAGGTAAAAGTTTTTTCAATGTTATCATTCTGTTGTTGTTTTAAGTATATGGGTACCTGCTGTAACAGCCATCATTTATTATATATATTGTGTAGTTATATCATGTATCTATGTAACAGACTATACCAGGTCTCGGGGATGCCATAGATGAATTTGAAGCGGGACTGACACTCGTTTATGCATCACTTGACATACCTGTTGCTCAAGTTTGGATTTCTTATGAGAACGAATCAAACCATACCATTTTATCTTGCACTCGGCCAGAACCAATGGCTTGGGCTCTATATGATGGGTTATTTTGTAGATACCGGTGATTACTTTATGCCAGTCATCAGCGCCTATTTGTTTACTTGTCGTGAGCTTCCTCTGAACATGCGGGATGGCCTTGCTGGGAAGACATTTCAAACTTATGAACCACGCTTTTACAGAGATGTTTATGAGCTTAGGGTTAATGGGCTGTTGGGGATGCTCCATGCTAAGGCTAAGTACAGTTGTTTTGTGATATGCTTGAGGAACATCAACACCGGAAATCTTGATTATGCGATTGAATTCTTGTGGCCCCGAAGTAGAAACTATCTTATCTTGTTAGAGTCACTATTGTTAACACTAAAGAGGGGTTTGCCAAGTTTCCAGTTTGCTTCTGGTGCACAACTTGATGATGAATTACGTGTTCTAGATGTTGAGAATTCTACAGGAAGTGGAATCGGATCTTTCAAGATTCTTGAAAAGAACAGATTATTGCAAACACCTAAAGCATTGGAAGAAGGCAAGAAATCAGTGGCCGAGGATTGCATATCCTCTTCGGAGTTGAAATTCAAGAGGACTTCCATCCTATTACCACGAGAGGATATCAGACAACAAAAAACTGGAACTACTGGTAATCATAGTCCTTTGTTTCAAAAATACTTGTTTTTACACAAATCCGTTTCTTCTAATGCCCGATCAACAATTTTATTTTATTTTTAGATTCTAGATCCTGTAATCAGTAACAAAAGCTCTTTATTTGTTTCTTGATATTGTTTTCATAGGTTCTACTCGTGCATCAAAATGCAAAAACAATGTTCTTGGCATCTCAGAGTCACAAGGATCAAACTTTGTCAAGCGAAAGTTGAGTGACTTGTATCAAGAAGATCACAGAGAAAATCAAGATCGTTCTTTCAGCAGCAACAGGTGTCTGGGTGATGATGAACTCATTATAGAAGCAGAAAATGGAGCTCATCGGACCTCCTGTGAAATTGAAGAGGCATTAGAAATCATCTGTGAATCACATGACATAACTCTTGCTCAAGTTTGGATCCCTTATGAGAATGACAAGCAGTTTCCATATTCATCATCTGTGGAGGAACCTCCAACGAAACAACTCTTTGCAGTTAAACTGACTAGTTACAGTGTTGATTCTAATGGCGGCCTTTCTGCTTCCCTTAAGGAATATTGATACTAGGTGAAACCCGTGCGTTGCACCGGTCTTTTTAATTTTCTATATAATCCATCGTAAAAATGATATAAAGTGTTTCTACTTTATACCAAAGTGAGCCTCTGTAATATATTTGAAGTAAAGTAGGACGGTACTTATGAATACTAAGTTATATAATTCGTATAAGGGTTAATATTAATAATTATGGACTTTTAAATATAAATCATAAAGCACTAAGCTGATTCAAAAAAGGGAAAAATATTGTATAAACCATTAAAACAAAAGTGTGAAGAAGAACTTTTAAGAATACTCGTGATATAAACAGATACATGAAAATGTTTCTCATAGCAATCGTGAGTCCTTATCCTGTTGCCCCAGCCAAACAGCAACTTCGCAATTCCCATATAGCAGTTACTATTACCTACAATAGGAAAATGCTATTCTCATTAAACTACACCAAAATGGCAACCTATCGTGCTTGGTTAATCAACTCATGCAACATATTATAAACACATGAGCCAGTTTATTCACAACCATGTACCATGTATTACTTGCTGATGATCATTGGTGTAACCATTGAAGGTTACACCAAGTTGGAATCTTGCATAGTTTAAGTGTGCTCCAAAGAAATAGCCGTACATAGTTACTATAATAGAATCATTATATTTACACTTTTGTTATTTCAACCACAGAGGCACTTTAAATTATAAAGCACGTACTAAGCTGATTAAAATTCAACATAGTCGTACTCTTTATTTTATACATATCTAGTTTGGATCATCAAATTTGTATCTTCATTTTTTGACAAATAATCCGCAATAAATATGAATCGATCCATCCGTGCATTACGCATCAATTTTATGGATTTTGTTATTTATTGGTTTTAAATTGAATGTCTCCTCAGCGTTTTTACTTGATAACAATCTAATAACAAATCACTCTACTTATCAGTTTTAACACAAAAAAAAAAAAAAAAACAAAAACTGATCTAAAAATTATACTTTATATCAGAATCTATAATTTAGTCAAACTTTACTTGTGGCTAACATGTACATCATGAACATTAAAGATTAAACAAATGGTCATTAAAACCAATTACAGAATTGCTAAACTGCCAGGTATTCAAGTCATTACATTCAAGAGATGGGCCAAAATCGATCAAGCCACTGAGTCCGGCTAGAATTCCCGGTCTCTTCAACCCATGGCGAAGTCATATCGATGTCATCTAATTGTATTGGATCAATCTCTTGCCACCGACTTTTTGGATCTCGCTAGCTTTAGATTGTAATGAATGTAGCCAATATCATTCAAAATTTCCTTATTGATCTTGTTCCGTTTCTCTTAGTGGATTTCCTGAAATGTACTCCAGTGTTAATTTCTTGTATGGAGTCGTGTTGCAAACCTGGCTCAGTATTCTTCATAGCAACTGGTTGCAATGTTGGAGTTGTGTCACCATACCCACCAAATTCCTTTTAAATCACATATAGATACATCGAATCAGTTAACTATGATCATAATGAGTACTTATTATAACAGATATATAATGAGCAAAACATCAAAAGAAAACGCTGACATAACCCGTTTCAAGCTATAGCAAAAGATTACCTGTTATGACCAGTTACCTAACCTGTCAGCCCACCCATTTTGTCATCTCAAGGAACAACGTACGAAGAATCAAAAAGAAAATCATGAAGCCGGCTGTGATACGTACCACTCTTCAACTTCCCACACAGGTCAAAGTAAAAAAGTCCAACATTCTCACTGCGAAGAAATCATGAGATGGGTCAAGTGTCAAACAAAGCAACAAAAAACTATGACCCACATGTAGAGAGGCTTACATAGATATTGAAGATCCATTGATTGGGTCAAAAATACCAGACTACAAAATGTCGATTCTTTTATAACAAAGACAATTTGTAATAAAGGCAAGACTATGGAATAGGATTTAGGGTCAAAAAATGATAAATTTGCACTTTATCAAGTATATGGGAACTCCAACTTAACAACTAATGATCCGATAAATAATTGTTCGACTATTAGTGAAATATCTTAAACATCATCCACTCATGATAGACAATAGATAACATTTTGGATTACAATCAATAATTGCCTAAATCAAAAAGAGTGAAACAGAAGGGTAGTTTACCTGCCAACCAATACAGCGGCTTAGAATAGATGGAGACATGTGAGTTGCACTTGCAAAACTTTAACTTGAAATCGCAATGAGCTTGTTGGTAGACTGATTATAAAAAGGGAAGATGGTAAAGATATATAATCTACTTTAAGATAGAGCAAAAACCAAGAATTTAGAATTGACTAATGTGTTCAACTTTCATTAAATAAACACTTTAACGGCTTTCAAACTATAGAGCAACTCTAGTACATGCCGGACTGGAGCCACAAAACTTTACATTTTTTGTTTTGAGCGGCGAATTTCATTATCAAATAACAAAACATACAGCATGGTATATAAAGTAAACAGAGTAATATATCTACATAAAACTAAATTTTCGCCAAGTATGCCACCCAAAATCAATCTTATTTTTCGCCAAGTAATATATCTACCAAGTAAACAAACTATTTATAAGGTTGTTTGCATTAGAATCCGTTTTGGATGACTTTCGACAACTTGACCCTTAGGAAATATTTCATAACTTACATCAACCTTTATAATGTAAATGATTCAAATTGCCACGTCTAGTTAATAGTCGTAAAAAGAGGGGAAAACAAAATAAACATACCTCTATGTACCAGAGCAACAAAAGCAGCCATCATCATAGCAAAGGCTTCACCAACATCAAATGACGGTGCACCCAATTGAAAGGGATATAGAACTCGTATCCTGATAGCACACCAAATTCGAGTATGAACTCTTATCCGTTTTTGGTAATAAGTTAAGATGAATAAAATTTGGGTTAACCAAAAATACTTCTGTCCAAATTTTTGAATTTTTATATGAATGTCTAGTTTGGGACTGTACAATCTGAATACATTATAAAAACTACATTGCCGTCGTAACCTATGAGTAAACGATTCTCATGTATTAGATATTAGACTACATGCGATTTTCGACCCAGCTAATCAGGTTTTTTTTATACTTTTTTTATTTCATATTACCCATTAGACATAGCAAATTCACCAGTAATGGATCAAACTCACTACCTTTAGTAATAACCATCGAACACAGATAAACAGATACAAACAATTGGAATTTATCATGGCACTAAAATAATCAAACTAACAAACAGCTAACCATTTTTTACTGCAAGAATTTAAGTTTAACATTCTATCTTAACCCATATCCAAAAACGGTCTCAAAGAAAACAAAATTATGGCAGAAAAACCCAATAAATCAAAACATAAATTATGAATTTACCAAAACACAGTAACAATATTTTTTTATAAGAAAAATACATGTAAAAAACTCAAAGGTATGACTTTTTTTGGAGCCCTGATTGATTATCCTTGATCAAACCCATCTAAATTAAAACCCTCAAATCCTAAAATGTAGGGGTTTGAGGTCGTAATTCATGGAGAAAAAAAGGGATTATTTGTTTCCCCAAATAAAACCCCAATTGGTTGTAGAGGAGCGTTTAAATATATGACTGCATTGATATCACTTTTGAATTTCGGAGGACATTTAAGGATTTTGCTTGTTTATCATCTGTAAGTATGAGAAAACAAACAAAACATCTAGTGGTTCAGTTGGTAAATAGCTTTAAATGTCAAGTCGGAAGTCGCGGGTTTAATCCATACCTCCGTCTTTTTTAAAAATGTTTTAATAAAAGATGATGTTACATATGTGACGGCTGATTAAGCAAAGTAACGCCTACGTGTATGATGATGTGTCACTCGGATCGTTCTCGTGACGCCACATAGGAAAATGCTGACATGGCGGGCTAAGAGAGCGTCACGCGCGCTTTCCGATAGCTCTTTATATATAGAGAGAGATGTTTACTTGATCTATTTTCTAATAGTATGCCGAAAGCCATTTTCAAACTTGTGAACTACACTTCTGCAAAAATATTTATGAGCTGGATGATAAAGGGTTATTGGCATTACTCCCTGCCAATACTGAATGTAGCTGTCTTACGATATGCTTGAGAAGCATTCACACCGGAGACCTTGATTATGCGTTTGAATTCTTATGGCCCCACAGGCGATTCTATTTTTTCTTGTTGAAGACGCTGTTTGTAACACTAAAGAAGTGTTTACCGAATTTCAAGTTTGCTTCTGGTGCACAACTTGGTGATGAGATATATATCAACACTAACGAGATTTTACCTAATGCATTGAAAGAAAGGAGAGTGTCTAATGACTTGCAAGCAAATCCAGAGCACGCTGAAACTTTCAAGAGTGAGAGTGTGATGTGTCTGGGTGATTATGAACTAGTTATAGAAGCCACATTTGGAGATCATGAGACCTTATTTTATCTCAACAGATCATCAAAACTAGCGGATGTTAAGAAGAATATTGATAAAAATTTGAAGTTGGAACCTTGTAGTTACACGCTTGAATACCTGTTGAAGGATTTATGGGTAATGCTGGATGATGATAGGGATTGGAAGACTTGCATAGAAATTCAGAAACAATATGGCTATGAAACTATTCAAATACGCATATTATTAGAATTTTTGAACTTATTTACTACATTAGGTAACAGTTGCAGTTATTCTTCGAACAATCTACTAGATGGACTGCCTGCAGGGTTTTCAATATTGGTAACAAAGAGTCTGGTTGAATCGCCTTACAATTGTTTCCTGTAGATTAGAGGCTACCCAATGCCCACCACTCATCCCCAAGGACTAGTCCCTGTCAGCGCCACATCAGCAAAAAACACTCCAAGGACTAATCCCCCCAAAATACACCCAATGCACTCATCCCTCAAGGACTAGTCTTGGACCCACCAATTGATACGAACCCATCCCATAATAGGCTCGCATCATGTCATAAGCTAAGTGTAGAACTCACTCCCAAAAGCTAGCTCAAAGGAGGAGGGGACACCTAGGCTTATAAACCACCAACCAATCCCATACTTGGCCGATGTGGGATCGTAACAATACCCCACCCTTTGAAGAGCCAACGCCCTCGTTGGTCACGGCTATGTTGGTCACGGTTGGCACCCTTCTTTTTGGGTCCAAGCCACCACTCCATAGGCCACCACTCCGAGTGTTGGAACCTCGAAAGGTAGGGCCGGCTCTGATACCAATTGATACGAACCCATCCCATAATAGGCTCGCATCATGCCATAAGCTAAGTGTAGAACTCACTCCCAAAAGCTAGCTCAAAGGAGGAGGGGACACCTAGGCTTATAAACCACCAACCAATCCCATACTTGGCCGATGTGGGATCGTAACACATATTTAATTCTACTTTTATCTAAACTTTACACTTTTAACCCTCTAAACTATAAATAAAATACATTTTAAGTCCATTAACACAAATTATTAATAAAACACACAAGTTCATTAAAAATAAAAATACAAATACATTAGAACATAAAAATAAAACACAAAGTACAATAAAAAAACCACACAACCTAAAAATGGAAAGAAAAAAAAAACACACACACAACGACATTTTTATTTTTTTAAACTAAACTAATTGGGACCGAATAGGAAGTCTTTGTACTCCGCCATGAGTTTCTTCTTGGCTTCCTTGATGTACCTCTTCTCCTCGTCATCACACTCTGTTTGGCCCATGAACGAAAGAGCCGAATACATGGTGCGCTTCCTTTCTTCCTCACGAATGGCAGCCAAAGATTGTTGTTGTTCATCCAACACTGCCTCTTTTTTACACCCAAGTCTGTCGAGTCGGGCGGCTAGGTCGGAAGCTGAAGAACGAGCAGACCCCGCATCGGAAGAAGCAGATGTTCGTGAAGTCTTTGACTTAGTAGGGGGCGCGTATACGTATCCGGACCGAAAAGGTCATTATCACCAAGGTCCACCGGCTCGTATTGGGTCTCCTCCTCCTCCTCGTCACTATCAACAACATTAAGAATGTTTTTCCTTTTATGGAGGCTTCGCCCCAGAACATCATGAGCGGATGGAGCGAAGAACTTTGGCTTATCTTTCACGAGCAACCAACACTCGTACATGGTAAACTGATTTTTGGTTTGAGTAAAGTACGCTGAACGCGCTTCCTCCATGACTTGGGCATCGTTCTCACCACTGCATCGATTATCATCATACCCTTTCCAGATTGCATTGAACTTTGACACATTTGTTTTGATCTTTCTCCACTTGCCACTAATCTGATTGTGATTTCTTGGGTTGTTGGGGAATCTTGCATTATACTTCTCTCTGATTTTCCCCCAAAAACAATCAAGCGATTGGTCTTTGCCAACTATTGGATCTTCTGTAGCATCGATCCAACACTCAGTGAGAACTTTCATTCTTTGGTTGTGTTTCAGGAATGGATTGGGGGGTGGGAACAGATTCGGGTGTGGGAGCAGATTCGGGTGTGGGGTTATATGGTGGTGTGGGAAAGGAGTGTTGATCAGGTTGTTGAAAACATGCTGCTGACGATGACCCCCCATGGTAGAAATTAGGGGGTTGTGTAGCGGCAAGTGAAGCATAATAAGCTGCCATGAATTGATTATAACGGGGGTCATTTGGTTGTGGGATGGGTGGTGCTTGGTTAGGGAACGATTGATTAAAATCGTTCACAGCGTTAAAGAAGAAGTCGTCGGCTTTTTGGTTGTTGAAGTTTGACATGATTTGTGCTTAAAATGGATTGGTATGTGTTAATATATCTGAATAATGAAAGTGTGGTGTGTTCTAGTGCTTATGGAGGTGTATATATAGGCTTTTTCAAAAACTAGCCGTTAAAGGACTAAAAGTGTAAAGTTTTTGAACTGCAGTTGGTCAAAACAGCCGTTACAGGGACCTGTTTTGCCAACTTTTGAAACTTCAAAAGTTTTTGTCTTTTCCCTTTACTAGCCGTTGGCAAAAAAAAAACAAAATCACACTCAACACTCGTCCCTGCAGGAACGAGACAACCGGACGAGAGCATCGGACGAACGGTGGACGAGTCCCACCCAACGGTGTGGACTCGTCCTTGGCAGTCGAACGAGCAGCCTAACGAGGGCATTGGGCACCCTCTTTGGGTAGTATATAGATATTAAAAATGTTCAATTTTTGAATTATATAATAGAAACCTTCTTAGCATACAAAAACCTAAACATATCCTTTTAATCTACTTTTCAGTATCATCACCTACATTATTCGGTGAGAGAAAGTAATTAACCTCCTAAACTATGTGGAGATATGGTGACGATCTTAGGGATAATTAACTTTGGCATACTATACAACATCATAAGGATTGAACTGTTGGAATAAACATGATTCGATTCAAGGTTTTCAATTCCCTGTACATTCTAGTGTCGTTTTTACTTTTTTACATGTTTACTTCAATTATCTTTCGCATCACAAAAAATATTTTATTTATTCAAAGTTCCCCTTTAAAATATAGAAAAATCTAAGGCTATCTCCAATGAGGGGTGCCCTTAGGTGCCCTTGGATATCCTTTGCCGTTGAAGCTTGTCCAAAACTAAAGATTTTTTGAAGGATGCCCTTACCTAAGGGCATGCCCTTACTTGTCCTTACCTAATATATTTTTGTTTTTAGTTGGAGGTAAAAGGATATGTAAGGATGTTTGTATGGTTGGAGATAAAATTATAAGATTTGAAGGATTTATAAGGATGTATAAGGATTTGTAAGGATATGATGTGGCAGCTCAAGGACGCCTAAGGGCATCTTTAGCATTAGATAGCAGCCTTATCTCGCTCTTGAATTAATTTATGTTAGCTATGTTCAAGACAAATGCACAAAAACAGTTGGATAATTGACGATGGTGTTATGGCATTGGGATACTAGATGATCCATGTTCAAAGATGCGAACATAATGTTGATAAACAGAAGTCTGTCGATGAAGTGAAGGCTGCCAATCCATCAAGATTTTTTTTTTTCGGTTTTTTTTCTTTTTATTTTTATTTTTTATTTTAATGTGCGTTTTTTTTAAGTATTGTAATATTGTGTTTTTTTTAAGTATTGTAATGTTTTTTTTTAGTTTTTAATGAAGTATTGTAATGTTTTTATTTATTTATTTTTTAGATTATTTTTTTTATTAGTGTAATGTTTTATTTTATAAGTAATATTTTTTTTGAAGGGTTAAAATAAAATGGATAAAATAAAAAACTAGAGGATGGGGAAGTGTTTATAATGGTAAAAAAAGACTAATTTATACTTTCCTATAAAACAAATCACATTTTTCTCATCTTTTAACTTTCGGCCTTTGAAATATCTAAATTACCCTTCTCTTTTATTAACTAATAAAATGGATAAAATAAAAAACTAGAGGATGGGGAAGTGTTTATAATAGTAAAAAACTCCACACAAACCAAGCTCGAGCATCTATACTCTCTTATAAAGCAAATCACCATTTTCTCATCTTTAACTTTCAGCCTTTGAAATACCTAAATTACCCCTCTCTTTTATTAACTAATTTAAATATCTCCACCTAATATACCTATAATACCCTTAATGAAATTAATTACTTTTACATTACCCCATTAAATCAATTACTTTTAAATTAATAAACACATCGCTAGGTCACCAACACCAGCGTCACCCGTCGTGCGCCGCATTGCGCGGGTAACCTTCTCGTCATAAAAATGAGTATCATATAAAGAGAGCCTTACATTTTTTAAAAAAAAGTAATAAGATTTATTAATTACTATATGATAAAATTTTGTGTTTGTCTATATTATATAAACGAGAAGGTTACCCGCGCAATGCGGCGGCAGCGACGGGTGGCGCCGGTGTTGGTGACCTAGCGATGTGTTTATTAATTTAAAAGTAATTGATTTAATGGGGTAATGTAAAAGTAATTAATTTCATTAAGGGTATTATAGGTATATTAGGTGGAGATATTTAAATTAGTTAATAAAAGATAATTTAAGGTATTTCAAAGGCTGAAAGTTAAAAGATGAGAAAAGGATGATTTGCTTTATAAGGGAGTATAGATACACAAGTAAAATTGAACTAATATCACAAAACAGTGAAAATGAACGAAACATATACTTGAATTAAGATAGAAGATAACCTTCTCAAACATCATTAAACGAAAAATAGAAAACTCATAAGTAGTAATGAACCAAGACGCAAACAGCAGCACGACGTACTACCAGATTTCTTAAAAATCCTATCTCCTTGGTTCTTTTGATTTGATAGTCAGCCAACCCAAGCTCTCGTTCAACTATCTCATCAGTGTCACGGTGTGAGCGTATAATTAAAGAGGCTTAACATAAACGCCAATAGAAGTCACAGAGCCATTGTGAAATAGTTCCATGAAATCCACCAAAATTCGCACATCGGTCCAAAGTCGTACTTGAATTCTTCATAGGTAGGAGGGATACTAACACGATCGACAGTTCCTCCAAATGGTCCATACTTCTTTTTGTTGGTGTGAAAAGCAATTGAAACCAATTTACGGTTAATGTATTCACCACTTATAGAAATTAGAGCTCAAAGGTTCATTGATCACCACCTGTTCATTAATTTTTACACAATTAATAAACATCACAATTATTTAAAAGAAAAAAAAAACTAAAAAATTGGTTTTTTACAACTAAAACTAATATGCTGAAAAATATAACTTGAATGAAAATGTAGATCTCCTGTCATGCATTCTTATGCATGAAATAATATATTTAAGGGTTAAGTGCACGGAAATGTAATCAACTAAGGCCGAAAAGTTATTGTATACATGAACTTACAAAAGGTTTATTGTATACATGAACCCTTAAAAAATGGTTATAGAGTACACGTTTTACCTGCTATTCCCTTAGCCGGTAACCCTTGTGAATTCTTACAAAATTGCTGATGTCAGCATGACGTCAGCAATTTTGTCTTATTCTTATTTTGTCATTTTCTGCATTTTTTTTTTTTTTTTTTTTACGATTGTATATTTTTATAGTTTCTTATTTTTACCACTTAACTTACTTTTAAAGTTTTTAATTTTTATCAATTAACTTTGGATTTTAACTTTAATCATCAACTTTTTTTTATTTTTTTCTACTTTCTATCTCTTAATTTAACGCTTTTAACTTATTTGTACCACTTAACTTATTGGTTTTTTAACTTTAGTCTAACTTTTGTATACAAACTTAATTATAGTTTAGTTTTAAAGTTTTTAATTTTTATCAATTAACTTTGGGTTTCTAACTTTAATCATCAAATCTTTTTTTTTCTTTACTCTCTATCTCTTACATTAAGGTTTCTAACTAAACTATAGTAAATTTATGTGTCCAAACTTTTAGGTACCGTTGTATGTATAAATGCTTGCATGACGCAGTGTCGATCCCGGACAACGTCCCCCTGGGGTCAAAAAACTAGTTCTAACTACACACATTCATCAGAATTTAGAACCATAAGAATTTAAAAAAAAAAAATCGGATCTCCATATCTCGATGATGATGATGTCAAATAAATGAATAACAAACACAATCACTGATGAAAAACGATGTCAAACCACCGCACACAATAATAGAAGTTTTGTAAGTTCATGCACACAATAACTTTTTGTAAGTTCATGCACACAATAACTTTTTTGGGCATAGTTTATTACATTTTCATGCACTTAACCGGCCCACATCAAGACTTTAGCCGGTTTCGTTATACAATAGAAAAATAGCAGGGTTCATGTATACAATAAACCTTTTGTAAGTTCATGTACACAATAACTTTTCGGCCTTAGTTGATTACATTTCCGTGCACTTAACCCTATATTTATATATAAGCTCAAATGAATAAGTATTAAAATATCGAAATTATATAATGTATTTGATTTATACAAAAACTGGATGGAATTGATACAATCTTGTCCAGAGAGGGAATAAAAATTTTTGCATCCCCCCAACGCCCCACACACCAATGCCAGTCTTGCCACGTTCATCCCAGATGGATTCTTCAATTTCTGGTAGACCAAGTTTTTTTTTTTTTTTCACCATTGGTCCATTTGACTTTGAGCCATTTGATAATGATATTGATTTAGTTGATTAAATGAAGTTCAAATCCAAATTAGTTGATTAAATAACTGAGACTCAAACAAAGCACCAACCCCGTACCCGTCAAGTTAATGACATCATTTGACTCTCTTGCTTAAACTAGTTTCGTTACAAAGACCGGTACCCAAGACATCTTTTATAACTTCCCTAATCAAACAATTGGTTTGGTTATTGAAATAACAATTATACCTATCGATTGTACCCAACCGTTAACACATTTCTCCCTATTATCATGAACGATTATCTACCGTACCCGTCATAGACCCAATCGTTTGTACCCAAACAATCAAAATGAAATATATGTAATCAATAACTACCATTAAAGAACCACATAAATCACCAATCAATTCAAGATAAATAATAAGGAAGAAATACGCTAAGATCTCGATATAACGTTAAATGAAATCAACATTGAATTATAAAAATTGTGCAATCCTTACATATTGTCTCACTCCATCAAGATGGATGATGAAGCGATTAGCCACTCATATTAAAATAAGAATAACAATAAAATATGAAGAATTCATTGTTACCTAATGATAATAATCGAAAGCTATGAACGAAATAGATCCAATCGTGTTTGAAAACCTAAAATATGATGAAAATAGAAAAAAAACGGCTGCAAAAGAAAATTCTCTGACTTTGTAGGGGCGATTGACACCCATCAAGGCTGCCGGCCACTTCTAGGCCAATCCTGCCACTTTTTGGCCGGAATTTCGATCCCTTTTTGTTTCCATTCAATTACTCATTCAATTTCCTTCAAATCTATGTAATATATCATGTCTAAATCTCGAAAAAAGAAAGGAAAAAAGGAGAGAACTGATGAAGAAATTATTGAAGATTTGAAAAAACATGATCAAGCCTATATACAAGATTTTGAAGCTAATAGAAGACATGTACAATCAAAATATAATCTTAGATCTTCTTCCTCAATCTCGAATTGCATGGATTCTGATCAGTTAGCCGCGCCGCCGCAAACCACCTTGCTACCACTTTTAAATTTGGCCGCCGATGTTCAATCCGAGACTGGGGAGGCATCGATTGGGGTTGGGAAAGCTTCTGGGTCGAAATCTAATTCAAAATCGATTGAATTTAGGGTTGTCAATAATGATACATTGATTGAAAACCCTAATTTTGATGATGATGCCGCTGCTTTCCATTCTTCACCACAGTCGGCCACTTCTAATGCCAAAACCGATCAGAATACGGTTGGGGGGAGGTTGAATTTTGATGGTGTCGCTTCTTATTTGAAATCCAACACTCAATTGATTGATTCAAGGGTTGCTACAACCGAAACCCTTTTTAAAAACCCTAATTTGGAGCCAGCCACCGTTTCACCATCACTAGCAGCCAATGAACTTTCAAACACTTAATTAATTGATGGGGCTACTGCGAATTTGATAGGGGAAGGGCTGAATTTGATTAATAAAACCCAGGTTGAAGCAATCGATACTTTTTTGGCCGGAAAGTTTGATCAAAATCCTTCTTTCGGGTCACATCACCGTACAGCCACCACTGGCCTTCACTGAATCGGTGGCTGGCCAACATGGGGGTATACTTGATGCTTCTGAGGTCCCGGATAATCCTGATCAAAACCAGGTCTTTGAAGAGAGTGATCATATATTTGCCATCCTTAAGGATGGAATGGAAATGCTTAATGATAGTGACAAACGACTCTCTAAAGATCAAGTGGCCGAATTGAATAGGATTTTAGTTGAACATTTGGCTAAAATCACTAATGTTGAGGGCTCGAGTTCACAGCAACGACCTATACCTCCGGATGAAATTGAAAAGCATTTTGGTATTCAACTTGAAAATGACAAACCTTGTGATAATATTGACACATCTTCAGCATCGGCCACCATTGAAAAAGTGGCTGACTCGTTGGATAATAATGTTGTTTTGCAGGTTGATGCGGGGGGGGAGGGAAAGGGGCGGCGGGGGGGGGGGGCGGGGGAAAAGGGGGGTGAAGGGGGCGGAGGACAAAAGTGGCTAACTCGTGGGATAAGAATGTTGTTTTGCAGGTTGATGATGAGAGGGATTTGGATGATTCGAATGGTGATGGCCAGAATTCTAATGCTGAACCACCTTTGCATGTTTTACATGCAAAAGGTGGTGCTACTCATGTTTCCCCTATGCCGGATCCTCCTAAATTTCCTCCTGGTACTACTTATTTTAAGCCAGCTACAGACCATGCCCAGGACATTCCTGATGCCTCAGATGAAGTTCCTAAGCATGATGTTTCTCCGAATGATCTTGGTGGACATCCTGATAGCCCCAAGACTCAGCAGCCTCGCTCTTATGCCTCTATCTTTCAGGATGCTGCAAACATTCGTAAGAAAGGTACATTAAGGTTCATTCCTCCTGTTGTTACTGATTCAGGTGTTTCTAGAGCTGTTATTCCAAGAGATCTTTTATTAAAACAAAGTGAATCTTGGGCTAACACTCTAGTTGGTCATTTCATTGGAAAACGTCCTGCTTTCCCTTTTGTGCAATTTCATGCTAATCGTCTGTGGAAAAAGTTTGGTTTGGAGGATGTGATCTTGAATGACCAGGATTTCTTTCTATTTAAATTCAAGTCTGAACAGGGTCAGTTGCATGTATTTGAGAATGGTCCATGGTTATTCAATGATATTCCCATTATGCTTAGGAAATGGGAGCCTGAAATCTGGTTTGACAAACCAGTTCTCAATAAGGTTGCCCTATGGGTTAATATTTATGATTTTCCAGTTGTTATGTGGACTTATGATATTTTTAGCCATCTGGTCAGTTCTATTGGTGTTCCTATTGCTGTTGACAGATATACTGCCGAGATGTGTGAAAATCAGAAAGGTAGGGCAGTTTTTGCTAGAGTTTTGGTTGAGTTCTCTTATGAGAAAGATTTTCCTTTGTTTACTGAGGCTGAGATATTTGATTATGTTAGAAGGTTCAGACTTGAATATCATTGGTTACCTCCTAGGTGTTCACATTGCAAGATATATGGACATAAATTTGATGATTGTAGTGTGAGACCAAGGACACAGAAAGAAATGGATATACGTATGGCTACAGCAGCTCCAGCTTCACAGGTTGGTCCATCAGGGACTAAGGATGGCCCAACAGGGGCCAATCAGGTTGATCCACTAATGACTCAGGCAGAAGATGGGTTCCAGAAGCCTAAGAGAAGGAAAAGGAGGCCCAAAAAGCCTCAATCATTTGCTATCCCTAAGCCCAAAGTCATGTATGTTCCTAAGAAGACCCATGATTCAAAGGGTAAAGCGTCAGCAGTAGCTACATCTACCATAGCCACTACAGATCCATCAGCACCAGTTAGATTTCCTACTACAACAGCTACAGTCCCTCAGAGACCTCTTCAGATTCATACAGATACTCCTACTGGCCCAGATACTCATTCAGGTACACAGGCTCATACAGATCATGATTCTATTCTTACTCCTCCTGGCCCTGCTATTGAGATTCGGAACCAGTATGATGCACTTTGCCAGATTAACACTGCTGATGCTTGTACTACCTTAGCTGAGCCTATTGTTCCTACTGAGGATGATTTTGAGGATGAGTCTGATAGTGATGAAGTGTTTTGCGGTGAAGGTGATACTGCTCAGTTCATGGGTTCATAAAGATTGACTACTAGCTTTATTTTCATTTTATTGTTTATATTGTTAGTTTGATTGTTCTTGCTGTTCTGGGCCTGTCCAGTTTACTCAATTGATTCATTTCTTGCATCACGGGTCCCTTTTATTATTTGCGGGGGGCCCGTGAGGGCATTTACTATGTAAATGTTTAAGTCAACTGGCATTCAGCCATGTTGCCTGTGCTTTCTTGTGATTAATACAAATTCTAACCAGAACCTTTTTACCCTTACGCTTACCTTTTTATTTCCCTTTTTCTGTTTTCCCTTTCGTTTGCTTTTCGTTCCTTAATTTGCTAGTGTCCTCTTCGTGGTTTTCCCCTTTCCGCCCCATTCTCCCCCCCTCTTCCCATCCCCTCCTTGTACTCTTTTTCACTACCCTCTGGCCTCTCACTTTCCTCTTTACTTGCTTCTTTTTTCCTTTTTTTGTTGCTGTCCGCGTCTTTGTCCTCCTTTGGGCCCCATCACTCCTCTCGTCTTTGGAAGTCCCTTATTCCATTCTCCATTTTTCTCCTCTCATTTGGGTCTTTGTTCCTCCCCTTTTATCCTATATGGGCTACTTCTATCTCTTTTTCTTCCCATTTTCGTTTAGTCCCGCTCACCCACCTGCGTCTCTTGTTTGCCCGTTTTGCACCCCTTCTTTTATTCCCCGCACATGGTCTTTCCTTCTGAATTTCTACGTGTTTTTGTCCTCTCTCCTACTCGTTCTTTCCCCTCCCGCTCCTCCCCCCCCCCCCCCTTTTGCGCCTCTCCCCCCCCCCCGGGGTGACGGCCTTTTACAGAAAAATTGATTATAACATGACTGATGTATATTGATATAATCAGTATATCGTGGGTGCCAGTGAGAAGAAGTTATAAGGCCAAAGGAATTTTAAAAGGTCCTGTAGGAATTGAGGAGTACTAGTGTCAAGAAATAAAACGTTGCCATTGAATTTGAAGGAAATGAAGAGTTATCCGGACCATAAATAAAAGGGCGAAAATAGAATGCCCCACTAGCATCTTTGATCACGACGATTTGTAAACCTGTTTAACTATTAAATCACACCCAACCATCAATAATGGATTGGTATTTTAAGGAATAAGAATTTAAGGTATGGGTCAAATACGGGTGTAAAGTAAAATACCCATCGCCATAATAGATTCAATTTAAATTTTACTATAAGGAAACTTCTATCATTCAGATATATGAGATGATGAAAAATCACACTTACTCATCATAGATGTAAATTTAAATATTATAGCACCACGAAATATGTACAGGGTAATGATGGATGATGATAGAGCTTGGAAGGCTTGCATCATTTATTATATATATATGTGTAGTTATATCATGTATCTATGTAACAGACTATACCAGGTCTCGGGGATGCCATAGATGAATTTGAAGCGGGACTGACACTCGTTTATGCATCACTTGACATACCTGTTGCTCAAGTTTGGATTTCTTATGAGAACGAATCAAACCATACCATTTTATCTTGCACTCGGCCAGAACCAGTGGCTGGGCTCTATATGATGAGTTATCTTGAAGATCCCGGTGATGCTGTTAAGGCTTATTGTGTTACTTGTCGTGAGCTTCCTCTGAACATGCGGGATGGCCTTGCTGGGAAGACATTTCAAACTTATGAACCACGCTTTTACAGAGATGTTTATGAGCTTAGGGTTAATGGGCTGTTGGGGATGCTCCATGCTAAGGCTAAGTACAGTTGTTTTGTGATATGCTTGAGGAACATCAACACCGGAAATCTTGATTATGCGATTGAATTCTTGTGGCCCCGAAGTAGAAACTATCTTATCTTGTTAGAGTCACTATTGTTAACACTAAAGAGGGGTTTGCCAAGTTTCCAGTTTGCTTCTGGTGCACAACTTGATGATGAATTACGTGTTCTAGATGTTGAGAATTCTACAGGAAGTGGAATCGGATCTTTCAAGATTCTTGAAAAGAACAGATTATTGCAAACACCTAAAGCATTGGAAGAAGGCAAGAAATCAGTGGCCGAGGATTGCATATCCTCCTCGGAGGTGAAATTCAAGACGACTTCAATCCCATTACCACAATGATTTGTTTAACTTAGAAGGTTGTTGTGTAGAATGAAGAAGGACCATTGGTGCAAGCATTGGAACTTGTAGGGACTGAAGATGGACAAGTGCATGAAGTTTCAAGTTGTAGCACTTCTGAATATTATTGAAGATAGAGGACCTTTTGTGTAATTTAATTATGTACTCGTGTATAAATAAGAATGAGAGGGGGCACTATACACCCACCTCTTTGAAGCAGCTTATTACCGTTTGTTTGAAAACCTTAAACTTATTTTCGATGTAATCTCTAGTTTCTGCTCTTATTTTTCTGTATTAAATCTGGATTTAATCTATGGATGATTCGTTTTCTATATGTGCTTTGATTAGGGGTGTTCAAAGTCGGATATCCGAAGTTTCGGATATCCGAAATTTCGGATAGTGGTTTTTAATATCCGAACATATATCCGAAATTTCGGATATCCGAAGTTCGGATATCCGAAATTTTCGGATATCCGAAATCGGATATCCGAAATATCCGAACTTTAAGAAAATAATATAGATTTTCGGATATTTTCGGGTATTGAATATAGATTTTTCGGATAGTTTCGGATATTTTCGGATAGTTTCGGATATGTTCGGATAATTTCGGATAGTTTCGGATAATAAAAAGTAAAATATTGGAAAAAATTTTAAAAAATAAGGTTTTCGGATATTTCGGATATCCGAAATATCCGAAATTTTCAAGAATCACTATCCGAATCCGAAATTTCGGATATCCGAAGTTCGGATATCCGAAATTTCGGATATCCGACTTTTCGGATAAAATCGGATCGGATTTTCGGATAACGGATTCGGATACGGATAGTTTTGAACACCCCTATTGAACAGTGATATTGATGATCACATGTATGTTCTATTACTATAATTATTACAGACTATGTCAAAGTTATGACTATATGTGAATGAAATTAAATCGTCTTTGTTCTTGTTCTTCAAGATCTTTATCTTTCAAAAAAAAAAATAATATTTTTTCTGATCTTTTGTGTATATATAAAAATATAATACATATATATAAAATATTTCGAAACTTTTTTTGATATTATCCTTTTCTTAATCTCTTCTTACTGCTCGTGTGTAGGGTTCAAATCTTTTTAGATCTTGGATCTTGCCATTTGTAGCGGTTTCTTGTCAAAACAATCAAATCCAATCTTTTTAGGTTAGGGTTTGATATATTTGACATATCTCTCCTATCTTCTGTATCAATCCTTTTAGGGTTGGTATTTGATATTATTGGAGTATATTGTTGCCTTGTTTATGTCCCTTTTCTGTATTGAAATTACTGTTGGCGACCCCACTGTAAGTATTCTTCCTACCCATCTAGTAGCAAATTGTTTCTCTCACTTGGAGTGCTCTGAGTGGGAAAAGTTTGGCCTATCAGTTGGGATCTCTTCTCTGTTTATGAGTTTCTTGCTATTTTGTGCTTATTTGTTTCTTAATATGAGTATAACTGTCTATTGTGAGCTTATTATTGAGTCTTCTCGTATTGTAGTTAAGTTTTATGTGAGTTTTGATTGATATCTCTGTTCTAACCTTTCTTGGTAGAAGAGAGGATCCTTGAACATACCTGTCAAGACACTTGAGTGTTCTTGAATCTGGCCTCTGTTCCTGCATCCTTTAGGTTTTTTTATCTTGTGTTCTTTGTTCTTTACTTTTTTGTCTGCTAAAGTTGTGTTTTCTTTTAATCTGTTTATCATGGATGATTATGTGGATGATAATTTGAGACCAGTTGGTGGTGATTATGAAAATGGTGTCAATATGTTTGGTACTCTTATTAGCAATCTTGATTTTGGTGATCCTCTGTACTTGCATGCTAGTGACACCTCTGGTGCTCCTTTAATTAGCTTAAAATTAAAAGGGACTGAAAATTATAAAATATGGGCTTGTGTCATGGAACTTGCTTTGGAAACTAAAAACAAACTTGGTTTTATTGATGGAACCTGTGAAAAACCCACTGATAATGAAATTCTTGCTAAACAATGGGATAGGCGTAACTCTGTGGTTCTTTCTTGGATTCTTGGTTCTTTATCTGATGATGTTTATTTGGGTCAATTTTTTTCTAAAGAAGCTGTGGTTGTATGGGAAGAACTAAAGGAAACATATGATAAGGTGGATAGGTCAATAACTTTTAACTTGCATCATAAAATCAACTCTTTAACTCAAAATGGTAGTTCCTTGTTTGATTACTATCACAGATTGAATGCCTTGTGGAGGCAGTTTGACTCTCTTGTGAAACTTCCTACCTGCACATGTAATGCAGCCAAGGGGTTTCAGGAGCATCATCAGTTGATAAAACTTATGCAGTTCCTTATGGGATTGGAAGAGGTGTATTTACCCATAAGAAGTAACATCTTGACCAGGGACCCCCTCCCCAATGTGAAAACTGCTTTTGCCATAATTTCTAGGGAGGAATCACACAGGGCCACACCTGTTGAGGTTCCTTCAAAACATCAAAATTCTGCTTTTGTTGCTAAACTTTTGAGAATAAGAAGACCTTTTGAACAAAGAAATTTTGAAACAGAAATTTTGAAACTAAAAAGGGACCAAATCCTAACCTTAAGAGAGGCGACTTTGACTTGACTGAAGTTTAGAAATCACCTAATGAAACGCTCATAACCTGTATCATATAGACTCCAGTGTATTTTATCAAAGCAGCCAAGATCATCAAGATATGTAGATCAATGATTAATTCTAAAGAAATCTTAACATGCTCACAATATGATGCACGGGG
>CM067168.1:163333513-163348075 GCA_034093135.1 Erigeron breviscapus | reverse complement strand
CTCCACCTTAGAGATCATAACACTTGTAACAGATCTAACCAAAACACACACATTAATCCCAATCTTTCAGTTTAATCATAATTTCTCTCTCAAAACACACACAAAAACACCAAGAACACACACTAACAAACCGCCATTGATGAATTCGAATTCAGTGATAGAAATCGTGTTATAACAAGTGGTATCAGAGAAAAACATCATTCTGATGACGATCCATAACTGAATTCATTCACAAATTCATCAAAAATCAAAATTATTTACAATTTTTGTTCGTCTTTTTCACCTACTGGTTCATCAAAATTCACACTTCAAATCACATAAAATCACAGTTATTTGTTCACCAATAGATTCGTGTTTGTTGAAAACATAATCATGTCAAGTTTCAAGTTCCAATTCAATCTAATTCTCGAGATTGAATTTTGTGTTTTTGGCGCGAATTTGAGGATTTGAATCTGTTGTGTTTTGTGTTGAAATTTGTTCATAAATTTGTTGCGGACGTGAATACAATCAGTTTGCAAGTGATTTCGTGATCTAACTCCCAGTAATTCAAAAGATATTGAAGCTTTTAAAGTTGTTAATGGAGTTTTTCTGGAAAACTGATAAAATGAAGAAGATGACTCCAAAACGATCTTCACTAGGACGATCTTCCTAAGATCGTCTTAGTCGTTCAAAGTTTTTTTCATTCTTGTATTGTGGCTTGTAGGACGATCTCCTCAAGATCGTCTTGACAAGTGGTTGTGTTGTGAAGTGTTTGATTGTGGCTAACTAATCCAGAAGGATTGGTTTGGTCAATTCAAATTCTTGGAAAGAAAGACAAGACGATCTTCACCAAGATCGTCTCATTATTCTGAAACTAAGACGATCTTCACCAAGATCGTCCCATTTCTTCTGAACTTAAGACGATCTTCAACCAAGATCGTCCCAGTTCTTTGAATCGTTTCATTTCAAATCATCATTTCATTTCAAGACCGTTTCATTTCCAAGATCGTTTCATTTTCATACTTAAACCAAACTTCACCATAAATCCAAGAACGATCTCCTAGGACGATCTTGCCTTAAGACGATCTCACCTAGGACGATCTTACCTTAAGACGATCTCACCTAGGACGATCTTGCCTTAAGACGATCTCACCCAGGACGATCTTCTCAAGATCGTTTCATTTTCTGTTTCTTCAATTTTAATTCAATTTTTCAAATCAAATCAATTCAAATGGCTTCTCGTGAAGCATTGGCATTGGGTTCAGATGCAAGACCTCCAGTTCTCTACCGTGGTTCCTATGGACTATGGAAGAAAAGATTTATGGACTATGTGGAAAGTCAAACAAATGGTCATATGATGAAAGATTCCATCCTTAATGGACTTGCCGTTCATCGCCATCCCACTACTGATGCATATTCTAACTCATGATCTTTTGAATGCTGAACAAAAAGATCGAACAGCTGCAGATAACAGAGCTAGGTCATGCTTATACAAAGCTCTACCGGATGAAATCTATGTCTCTGTTGATTCTTATGATACAGCCAAGGAGATATGGGATGAGGTGGCTAGACAGATGGAAGGAGCTGATGTGACTTCGACGATAAGATTGACCAATATTTTGACTGAGTTTGACAACTTCGCCAAAATGCCAAATGAATCTCTTGAGGCTGTCTACTACAGATTCTGCAATGTCATAAATGAACTGAGGAAGAACAATGTCAAGAAAACCGAAATTGAGTTAAACATCAAATTCATCAAAGCTCTTGGTCCAGAATGGGAAGATTTTGGAACACAGATCAAGCAACATCAAAATCTGACCAAGTTCACCATTCATACTCTTTATGAATCTTTCAAACTCAATGAAAACCAAGTCTTAAACAAAGCTTCATCAAACAAAATGCCAGAAGTTGTATCTACTGATCCTTTGGCATTGATTGTTGAGAAAAAGATTTCTGAGGCTCTTAAGAGGCAAATGGTAGTTGTTTCTTCATCTGATGAGGAGGGAGATGATCTGATGGCTACAAGAGATGGTGTTTCAGATGAAATATATCAAGCTCTTGCCGCGGTAACAAAGCATTTCAAGAGAAAATTTTACAAAGCGAGGCCAACAAACAACAATCTCCGCACTTCTTCTACAAGTGCATTTCCCAAGAAGGAACACTATCATCCTAAGAGTAATGAGCAAGGTGAAGCTAATGGATCAAACATGGTGAAAAGAAGGAAGCTTATGAGAAACAAGTTGTTGAGAAGGGTAAGGCATCAGACAAAAAGTGCTACAATTGTGGTATTCCTGGACATTTTGCTGTTGATTGCAAACAACCTCGAAAGCGGAATTATGAGTATTACAAGCAGAAGATGCTTTTAGCCAAACAAGTTGAAGCAGGACATGCATTGCTCGCTGAAGATGACAAATGGCTATTACTCACAGATGATGAAGATCAAGATCTCTCTGCTAATGTTTGCTTTATGGCAAGGTTGGCCAAGAACAAAGTCTTTGAAGCAGAAAGCACTGATGATGAATACCCAGATGATGAGGTAAATCTCGACTCTACTTTTTCTTTGATTAAGGACAAAGAGTCATGTAGATTAGCTTTATCAAATTTAACAACTCATATCAATTCTTTAGCCAACAAAAACAAAAAGTTGAAAAATAGTATTTTATTTTCAAAAAGTGAATTTTCAAAACTTCTTGAAGAACACTCAAAATTACTTTTTGAACATGATGCTATTA
Organism: Erigeron breviscapus; assembly: GCA_034093135.1. Classification (NCBI taxonomy): domain Eukaryota; kingdom Viridiplantae; phylum Streptophyta; class Magnoliopsida; order Asterales; family Asteraceae; genus Erigeron; species Erigeron breviscapus. The sequence continues at coordinate 163,345,364 of CM067168.1, read as the reverse complement.
AACAAGATTTTCAAGCATACAAAGATGAGATGTTGGTTAAAGAATGTGAGTTGAATGTCTCTCCTGATTCTAAGTTATTACAAAAATGTCAAAATCTTGAAAAGACCATTCATGATCTTGAAAAGGCCAATCAAGATCTTGAAATTCAAAAGACAAATGAATGGCTTCGGGCAAATGCAAGACAAATGGATGTTGATATTCTTATTAAAAAGCTCCAAGAAGCTAAACCAAACAATGTTGAATTCGAAAGGAAGATTTCTGATTTAAATCATAATTGTTTTCTAAAAGGCATTGAGATTGAGAATCTTGAAAAACAAGTTGAGGAATTTAAAAAGAATATACTTTTCAATCAAGAAAAGTTATATAAAGTTGAACAAAATCCTCTCTTGAATTTCACTGCCTATTTCAACAAGTCAAAAATTGACAAAACAGATCTTCTTCTCGGGTTGGGATTTGAGAATATCACACCATTAAAAGCCAAAGAGGAAATTGAACCCCTGTATGATGAAAAATTTTTACGACTTGGTATGATACAACAATTTATTCGTCCATTGGATGACGAATTTGAGACTGATGAAGTTGAGAGAATACCAAACAAGAATTTTTGGTTAATTATGATGCAATAAATGATTCATACAAAACTAAAGAATCTTCAATTTTTAAATTGGAAGAAATTGAATCAAATTTTCAAAACCAAGAATCTGTCGGTACTCCACCTAAACCAACTAAAATGTATTTTCCAACCACATTTTTGGAAAAACAAATAGAAGGTTTACAACAAAAGGTGGAATCTCAACAAAAAGTTATTAATCACCTCAAGTCTCAAAGTCCGAATTCAGAGGATAAATGTATTGTTGTTGATACTAAGAAAGTTTGTGAGAATGTTTCTACTCAAACTGACCAAAGTGCTTTAGTAAGACAATTCTACCCAAACTACTTGTGATTCATCTACCAATACCTCTACTCAGACCTTGACTGATTTTCTTGAATGTACTTGTCAAAATACTGCTACATTTATAGCTGATGATTATGTGCAATCTGATTTATCTGATGAAGAACTTGCACATAGTTTAATTTTGATATGGTACTTCTATAGGTTTTTCACATGCAACACTGTTGATGAGTTAGTTGTTCACCCTAAGCCTAGTGCTAGTATAGGTGTTGATACGTCTACTCAATTTTCTTATGAGACCAAAGATGTGTCAGTTCAAGTTGACCTAATTTCTGAGAATACCCATGATGTGAAGTTGGACACCAAGATTCCTGATTTTTCAAAACTTTCAAATGAATTTGAAACTAATCAATCTCCATTGAAATTTTCTTTTGATAAAGATTTCACAAAGGATAATTTTGATAAATTCATGGAGGGAGAATATGTTTTTAATTCAGAAACTGAGAAAAAGATTGAATCTACCAAAATCAAAGTGGAAACAAAAGTGGAATCTCAAAAACCATTGTCCAAAGCTCCAACTTCATATTACTCAAAGAAACGAGTTAAGACCAAACTCGTCAAGACTGAACCAAAGACCATTAAGTTAGAAACCTTTGTTGCTACCCCAGTGAAACATGTCAAAGAGGAACAAGCTGAGACCCACACAAGACAAAGTACACCAAAGTGAAACTTCTGAAAGACTATTCAAATGCTTCTAAATCTAGCTCTCAATCTAGCTTTATACCTAAGGTGTCTAAGTATAGCTCAGTTTCGCTAACTAATGATGCATCAAATGGTACAACTAGATATAGGGATAGATATGGATGGTTTTCTCATGATAAACCAAAGAAGCAAGAAGTTTCCTCACCTTCAAAAGATTCCAAAAAGATGAAAGTGTTTAAAACTCCTAGTTCTAATTTTCAAAGTTTCAATTCAACAGGTGGAAAGAGCTTAACTAGTGTGCTAAATGGGTTGCTAATACTTTAGTACCTAAGATCACTAGTAATCAAAAAGATGTTGAGAAAAAGAAGAAAAGAAGGAGGAGAAAGGCTGTTAATAGGAGGAAAGGTGTTCCTGTTAATCAAAACAATTCATCTTTGTTAAAAAATGTTGAATGTGCCAAGGCAAGGCCTTGTGAGCTTGTAAACAATTTTAATTCTCGTGTGGTTGATGTGAATGCTTGTAGACATGTTACTTTTAATTCTCATGTGAATGTTCGTACTTTTTATTCAAATGTGTTTGTTAATAATGTGCTTGTTAATGCTTATGTTGATTCGAAAACATGTTTGAATGCGCATCCTAAGTTATATACCCTGCCTGTTTTAACTAACCATAAAGGACCCGTCTTCAAGTGGGTACCTAAAAAGCGGTTAAATTTCTTTGATTGCAGGAAATAACCATCTGTGTTTGGATACTCGATTCCGGGTGTTCGAAGCACATGACTGGAAATAAATCTTTGCTCGAGAATTTTGTTGAACGATTCATGGGAACAGTTCGCTTTGGAAACAACAATTTCGCTCCTATCTTAGGTTATGGAGACATTGAACGAAATGGGATTATCATCAAGAAAGTTCACTATGTTGAAGGATTAAGTCACAACTTGTTCAGTGTTGGACAATTCTGTGATAACAATCTTCAAGTTCTTTTTCGAAAATCTCTTTGCAAAGTCCAAACCTTAGATGGAGTTGATATTCTTTGTGGTGATCGTGACGATAACCTTTTTACCGTCAATCTCGATGATAATCAACCAACCGATAATATTTGTCTCATTTCAAAGGCTACTTCAAAGAATTCTTGGTTATGGCATAGAAGGCTTTCTCATCTGAATTTTCAAACAATCAATACTTTAGTCAATAAGCATCTTGTTGAAGGCTTACCTGACTATAAGTATGAAAGTGAGCATGTTTGTCCTTCTTGTGCTGTTGGGAAGATAAGAGAGCTTCTCATAAACCGAAGAAATCTCCAAATTCTTTAGCACCTCTTCATTTGCTTCACATGGATCTTTGTGGGCCGATGAAAGTACAAAGCCGAAATGGGAAGAAATACATCTTGGTTATTGTTGATGATTATTCAAGATATACTTGGGTCAAGTTCCTTGCATCCAAAGATGAAACAACTCAGATGTTGATAGATTTCATCACCAATACTCAAGTAAATCTTCAACTTCCAGTTCGTTACATCCGTTTCGGATAACGGTACTGAATTCAAGAATGCTGTTTTTGATGAATTCTGCAAATCCAAAGGTATTACTCATCAATTCTCAGCAGTTCGCACCCCACAACAAAACGGTGTTGTTGAAAGGAGAAATCGATCGCTGGTGGAAGCAGCAAGGACAATGCTTGCTTATTCCAAATTGCCATCCAATATGTGGGCTGAAGCTGTTGACACTGCTTGTCACACTCAGAATCGGTCCATCATCAATCAGCGTTTCGAAAAGACTCCTTATGAGGTTGTTAACAAACGTAAACCCAACATCAACTACTTTCATATATTTGGGTGTGTTTGTTACACGTTGAATGATCGGGAGAATCTTGGAAAATTCGAGAAGAAAGGTAATGAAGGATATTTTGTTGGTTATTCCAAAACATCTATTGCCTACCGAATCTATAATCGTCGAACAAACACAATTCAAGAGACGATGAATGTTTGGTTTGATGAGATGTCAGGCATGATTTTTGAGCAAGAAAGTTTGCTACCAACAAGCAATGATCCAAGTGCTTCAAGTACTTCTACAAGGAATTCTACCTTAGCTTCTAAATTCAAGAAGTTTCCAACTCCAACAAGTGATGAATTAGATATTCTTTTTGAAGAATTCTATAATTCAAAACCGATTCATGATCAAGAACCTCAGGTTATCGTTGAACCAATTCAAAACAATGAACCTCTTCATAACAACGATCCAGTTCCTAACAACACTCATGAATCGTCATCAAGTTCTTCAGAGCAAGAATCATCTTCTAATGATTCTTCTCCACCATCCTCTCCTGATAATTCTTCTCAAGTGAATGTTCAAGAACAACCTTCTCAATTTACTCAGACAACAAATCCTTTGAACACTCCAAATGTGTATGGTCTTAAGCAAGCACCCCGAGCATGGTATGATTCTTTAACTACTTTCTTACTAAGAGGTGGCTTTACCAAAGGCACAATTGATCCTACCTTGTTCATTCACAAACAAGGTAAGCATGTTCTACTTGTTCAAATATATGTTGATGACATTATATTTGGGTCGACCAGTCAAACATTTTGCCGAAACTTTTCATCTCTAATGGTTAATCATTTTGAAATGAGCATGATTGGGGAAATGAATTATTTTTTGGGTCTTCAAATCAAACAATTACCAACTGGTATTTTTATATCACAAGGTAAATACATAAATGACATGTTGAAAAAGTTTGATATGACTACATGTTCTTCAATTTCTACCCCAATGGCTGCTCGAACAAACATTAATACTGATACAAATGGGAAACCGTTTGACCAAAAGAGATATCGAAGTATGATTGGTTCGTTGTTGTACCTAACAGCATCTCGCCCAGATATAATGTTTGCAACATGTATGTGTACTAGATATCAAGCTGCTCCAACTGATTTACATTATCAAGCTGTGAAACGAATCTTTCGTTATCTGAAGGGTACACCCGATTTAGGTATCTGGTATCCAAGGGATACTGGATTCAATCTAACTGCTTATTCAGATGCAGATCATGCTGGTTGTAAACTTGATCGCAAGAGCACTTCCGGTACATTACAATTTTTAGGCGATAAAATTGTGAGTTGGTCTTCCAAGAAACAGAACTGTGTATCATTATCAATGGCTGAAGCTGAATATGTGGCTGCGGCTAGTTGTTGTGCTCAAGTTTTATGGCTGAATTTCAACTTGCAGATTTGTTCACAAAACCATTGGATGAAAAGAGGTTTAACTTTCTTATCTCCAAGCTTGGTATGTTAAATCTTAAACCTTAACTTTTTTCCATTTGAAGGAATTCTTGACACATTCCAGAAAACAAAATACAAAATTTTAAAAAAAAAAGAAAATCAAATACAAAATTGCAAAATTTTCAAAATAAACAAAAAGATTTTTTTAAATGGCTTGCATATACTATGTATGCAACCCGTTCTTCAAATGATTTATTTATTTTAGAGTGTGTATACATTCTAAGATTTGTTATTATACATATAGATTGATATAAGATAACAAGGAATCGAACGCCTTTGTGTACTTCCAAGTGTTCTTATATGAATATGTATGTGTAATAGCAATCAAGTTTTTCAAATAAAGTTTTCAAACTCTCAATTGTTGATGTGAGAAGCAAAGGATCGAACGCCTTTGTGTACTCCTTTGATGTCTCATCTTGAACAATTGATTGGATTTTCATTTTGCTTAAATGTTTTAATTGCCTCCAACTTGTTGATGTAAGATGCGACGGATTGAACGCCTTTGTGTACTCCTTAGCTGTCTTACTATGAACATTGTTGTTGAAGCAAAACTTTGTGTTTCTCAAATGAAAAATCATTTTTTGATCTCACAAAAACAATTTTTGCTCCACCTTTCTATGAAAACCATTTTGATCTATTTTTGCATAGATTAAGGAGGAGTTTGTGATTTCAAAAACTTTCAAACTTCAAATGTGTTTCAAATTTTTCATTCACACATTTGATGTTTTTCCAATAATTTTCAATCAAAAGAAGTTCGGTGATTAGTGTGCACATGAGAGATAAGTTTTTCTCAAAATTCACTCCATGAATTTCATCATCGCCGATGAGTTCTAACCCCGGAGTATTCACTTCTTTCATTAGATAGTGAGGGTATTTTGAGTGATGTTGTTTTCGTGCAACTAGAATGGAGGGAGTAAAGTCGAAAAGTGAGAGGTTACGGTGAAATGATGATGTGAGAAAGGGCTAAAAGAAACAAAAGCCCTCCCCAAATTCTAAAAAGCCGGGTAAAACACGTGTCTATCAGATGTCATTTGTTGATATCTCGATATTGAAGAAGTCTTCATGGACCCAGTTGTAACATCCGTGAGTTTTGACCGTTTGACTTTACGTGCAACTTGACTAACAATTTAAGTCAATGAAACATTTGGTTCATTTTGTGATTAAATGACAATGTGAAGTTATTTGGGTCGTTTCGTGAATTAAATGACATTGTGTGTTTCGAGTCGATAACATGTTTTGATGGGTGTTTAAATGTGTAACGATTGTATTTTGGCGGGAGAAGAGAAGCGGGTCGGCCCGTGGGTAGTCCAAGCCCACCAGCCACCCAAGACCAACCCCTCCCCCTTATCCTTTCTTCCCCTCTCATTTCTATCTATCTTTCTTTCTCTTTCTCTTTTCTCTCTAGACCAAAAGCAAGAACATCTATAGTTCTTCATTTCTCTAGTATCTTTTGGTGTTTTGGGTTTAGATTAACTCGAGAATCATTAGTATCTATACCACATTATCGTCATATTGAAGAATCAAAGGTGGAAGTTCTCACATTTTACCCATTTGACCTAATTTCGGGTTTGAGCTCAAGAAGGAAGTTTTGGTAAGTCAAATTCATCCCATTTATACCTACTTATGTTTGTTATGCATTTCTAGTCATCTTGAACATTTACAAGTCCTAAATCGGCTTAAATCTTGTTTTGGGTCAAATTAGGGTTTAATTAGGGTTTGAATGATTTGGTGTGATTTTGATGTTTTGGTCGAATTTGTGGGTTGGGTTATGTGTATTTATGGTTAATGATGTTTAGTTATGCTTCAAATCAAGTTACAAGTCTCTACAAATCGATTTGGGTTGGTTTGGGTCGAATTGGGGGTTTTTGGTTTAGGTTTCCTGCATATGCTGGTGCTGCTGCTACTTCTGGTCAGTTTTGGGCCACTGCGGCGCAGTGGCAGGGGCTAGCCCACTGCGGCGCAGTGGCTAGGCTCTGGTTGGTTCGTGGTTAGCCCACTGCGGCGCAGTGAGCTTGGCTATGGCTCACTGCGGCGCAGTGGATAGGTTCTGGAATATATACGCGCGTCAGTTTTCAAACGTTAATAACTTTTGAACCGTAAGTCCAAATAAGTCGTGTGACCTATCGTTGGAATCGTAAGAGAGTCTATTTTCACGTAGTAACCTTCATTTCGTATGAACCTTCGTGCATTTCTAAAAATGTCTAGTCAAAGTGTTATGTTTCACACTCGGTAATGTTAAGAAAGTAATTGTGGGTTCGTGACTCAACATAAACCTAAGAAACCAACTTGTTTATGATTATAAAGTTGACAATATGATATATGGCATGCTTTGATAGGTTGTGAACACGTGGGGCCCAATACTCGCAATTAATCTTTCATTTACTCGACTTAAGCTTCTTTGCCGATCAAGGTGAGTTTTGTAGCTCCCTACTCAATAGAGATTCGGGCTGAAAGTGTACATATACGTGTTGTGTGTTTGTTTGGTTGACTTGATTGCCTGTCTAGTTAATTTCTGATTGATTGTAGTTTGGTAGACAGTTTTGGATTGATCGTGTGATGGTTTACGAATGTGTTTGTGATATTGTAACTCTTTAGGATAGAAGTACATACATAGAGGTCGGCTTTACTTTCAAAGGGTTTTAGGTGTGGTGGGAAGGCTGCGGACGACCCTATACATAAGCATCTAGAACCTGATGAAAGTAAAACCCTCCGAAGTGGATGTACGCTTTGTTTAGAGGAATTGATGGATGTTGAGAATGTGTTGGATATTCATTTACGCTTTGTTATATTTGACTTGTGCGGTGCACACTCAAACATACTGTTATTGTTGCATTGATGACGTTATTGATTCGCATTTGATATGCATTATGGTCTTACATACGTATGACACATGATCTGACGTTAATAATTCGCGTACTCAGTTATTATACGGAATTGCTTACCCTTATGAACTTGTAATGATTTGATATTGTGATTAGGATAGTTGTACATACACGGAAGATGATGATACCTTTAATGAATTGTAGATGTGGTGGGAAGGCTGCGGGTGACCCTATATATAAGCATCTATGATTCCTTAAATGTAAAGTCGTATGAAATGTATGTGCATTGTAGTTTGATTGATTTGGGATGCGACGGCTCTGTGATTGAGATTGATGAAACGGTTCATTTCGTTTGATTGACTTAGTTAAGTTGCGAAGTATATATATTATTATATTATTATTACTGCTAGGATAGACGTGCATACATGGAAGTCGGTTATGCCTTCATTGGGTTCTAGATGTGGTGGGAAGGCTGCGGGTGACCCTATATATAAGCATCTAGGATTCGAAGAAAGTAGAATCCTCCTAAGTGTATGTGCGTATAGTTTACTTTAGTTTGATGATTGATGGCTTGTGATGTATGGATGTTGTGTATCTATCCCACTGAAGAGGATATGACTTAGGTTGTGTATCTATCCCACTGAAGAGGATATGATGTTTATAAATCCCACTGAAGAGGATAAATCCCACTGAAGAGGATATGTTGTTTGTATATTCCACTGAAGAGGATATATTGTTTATGAATCCCACTGAAGAGGATATGTTGTATATCAATCCCACTGAAGAGGATATGATACCTGTTTTTGAGTTGATGTTATGTACGTTACTTGAGTATAATGTTATTTCGCGTTTTACTTGTTTTGTGTATCTCGTTGTGGATATTGTTGTGTTGTTCATAGAGGCTCACTGTAAGTCATGTTTTGCCTCTACTCGTATATTATGATTATTGGCGATGGTTTCTAATGGACCATTACTACGAACTCACCAACCTTGTGTTGACTATGCTTAGTACACTTTCAGGTAACCAGGTTATCCAGAGCGTGGAGTTGATTTGTTTGCTTGCTGTCGAACCCGGACTGGACTTATATGGATCAAGGATCCATTTGCCTTATGTTGCATTGTACTTAGGATTGATAGCATTCTTTCGATGTCGTTTTGTAACCTTGACGATTACTTGCTTCTGTTATATTTTGATACTTGTTTCTTTTATTGTAAGGATTCACTGAATCCTTTATTTGCATTTAGTTCATGTTCTACATAAAATCCACCTTGTGCTATATGATTTCCGTGATATTCTGAGCCTTGGCTTGGGGTGTGACCCAGTGAAGCAATGCACATCTTTCCTAACCACTCAAGTATTTCTTAACAAATGCTTGTTTTATTCTCACGGAGATTTTCACACTTCTATTGATTCTTCTTTTGGAAGATGTTGATATTGAAAAAGGGCGACATTCTGCTCCAGTCCCCGACTTCATTTGATCACATTGTGTCTAGAGCTATCTTGATTGGTCATTAATTTGATCATCATTCATTCTTTTAGGACACATTCGAGTCATATCTTTGTGATATAATTGCTTATCTTTGTGATATAGCCGGAACATTCGTAGTGATATCTGCAATGATATTCCACGATGATCGAATGGAAATCCTACCAATGCTAACATCTTTTCCAACGTTGAACGTAGGTCTCATAATTACATTTATGTGATTATTGAGCTAACGAGAAGTCTAAAGTGACCTCGGTTTTCCCTAAAAGTCTTTAAGGATAAAATTGTGGTTATCAAATGCTTCGGTAGTGTTAACCATAATTTATATTCTTTGAAGCAATCTCGTGGTTGCAAAGCTGCAGACCGAACTATGTTAGAGACTTGTTTTGTGCATATCTCAATGATACATAGGAAATCCGAAAAATGTTATACATTTTATCGGTCATTTCATTAATCCTTTTGATTTTTGAACATGCTAACGGATCATTCTTATCTGGTTTCATTTCTCATCACACAAACACAGAAAACACCAACACCATGATATAACGTTAATACCAACAACTTCAATCTTCCATTTTAGTCACCCCTAGGATTTCTTGGATTGGGCTAATGGTTTGGGTTGATGTTTTGATGGTTGATATTTCTCCATGTGTACATTCGATCATGTTATTCTTGTTGACACTTAATCAATCACATATGTGCATAATGACATTGATTCCCATTTTTGTCATTATGAGGGGGAGAAAATATATTGATTGATTCATATTGTTAAGGAAAACAAGGAGAAAAGTTTGTGTTTGGTTGTTTCAATAGGTTTTAGACTTATCAAAAGTTCTAGGCTTATCAAAGTTTGTGTATAGGGAAAGAAAATTCTTTATGATGTATCAATAGGTTCCTAGTATACAGAAGAATTTGCACTCAAGATGCTTCAAAAGTTCAAAAATGCTCCAAAATGTGTATACTCATGGATTGAGGGGGAGCATGATTACTTCATAAGAATTTCATCCAAACTTCATTCAAATGCTTACTCTCCAAAGTGTTCAAGTTGATGTGAAAAAGATCAAAGCTTTCAAAAAGGTTGAAAGATTTGTTAGAAGATCTTCAAAAGAGTCTTTATCAAACATTCTTCATTCAAGATCTTCAAGTCATACAACAACATTTTACCAAGAAACTCCAATGCATACATCAAGGGGGAGAGTACATATTCATGAAAGTTTGTTTCAAGAAGTTGAATTTCACTCAAGAATTGAAGATTGAAGAATCAAAACCAAGATTCATCTCTTCTGCATTTCAAAAGACAACTCTGATTCATGATTCAACAATTCTCGAAGATTCAAGACATACACGCATTCATTATTCTCTGTTCAAAAAGAACATTGAGAATCTTCACATGATTTAACTTCAAGAAGTCCAAGACCAAGACTGAATCAAATTTTCTTTGAAGACTTGTTTCAACACACCAATTGTCTTCACCACCGGGCTCATCAAATTCATTCCTACAAGACAAGATAACACGTACTTCATTCAGTACAATATATCACTAAGGGGGAGAATGTTAGAAATCCAAAAATAGTGATAAATTGTAATTAGATTAGAGGACTTTCTTGTTTTTAAGTCATAGATAAATGATCACTAAGGTTGAGGGGCTAATTGTGATAATTAGCATAATTGTATAGTTAGACTATAAATAACCCCTCACACCTTAGAGATCATAACACTTGTAACAGATCTAACCAAAACACACACATTAATTCCAATCTGCCAGTTTAATACTCAATTTCTCTCTCAAAACACACACAAACACCAAGAACACACTCACCAATTTATGATCTTTGATTCTGCGTTTTTCCTTTCAATAACTTGCCAAATCATGAAATGACATCCAACATCTATAACATGATAATTGATGCATATGATCACAACAATAAATCTCAAGGCACCATCACACAATCATATGGTTTTACCAAGTTTTATACCCCATTCATTCTTCTTTCCATCAAACTAAAAGTGATAGGCATCACATGAGTTCACCATTTTTCCTCAAACTTGTCAAACATCTTTAAAAATCTCATATAATGGCCGTCTCGATTCAAAACATTCCACCATTTACTCTCACACTTTAAAAGCACTTCTTAATCACACATCTTTTCTTTCATGTCCAAGGTGACATGACCACTCACTTTCGTCAGGGGACCATTAACTCCTTGTATTGCCACCAAACTTTCGGTGTCTAGTCTTGGCTTTTAACCCATTCACCCTTCAACATATAAAATTTACTACACCTTGTACCAATATAGGTCGTATCACACTTCAGGCGACATCCAAATGAACACATCATTACGGTTCATGAACTCCCTCAAGTACTACTTTTGGTCATTTCGTTCTTGGATACCGAAGTCTTACTTTTAGACTTATAGTTCTACGCTGGTTATTTATGAACTTTTAGAATCCACTCACATAATATCAACATATTCGTCTCTAGACAAACATCACCCTTGACTAGCTCGTTATAGACAAGTGCTTACCATAACCTTATAGTCATGGAATTAAACATTAAATGGAACCTTGTTCCTTTCAATTCTACGCGTCAGCTTCTACTTTAACTTTTACTCACTTTGGGCGAATTTAAAATTAGGCCTCTACTTGTAGAAAATCATAGTAACGTTCCTATA
>CM067168.1:163316355-163332513 GCA_034093135.1 Erigeron breviscapus | reverse complement strand
CGGAAAACAAGAAGATAACAGTGGTGGTTCGCTGTGGTGGTGCAAGGTGGCGGGTGGTGGCGGTTCTTGGTGGTTTCGAACCGAATACAAAGAGAAAACACATAAAGCATTGCATAGCCGCGCTTTCTCAATATGGAAACGTAAGAACAGTTAGACAACCTGTAGGGTGGGTTCCTGGGCGGTTGACGGCGGCTGGAGGTGGTGGCACACGGTGGTTCACGACTGTGACAGTGAAAAGACAAGGAAAAACGTTTTAGGGTTTTCTAGAGAGAATGAAACATATGGGTTAGCTAAAGAAGCTTTTACCAACGTGGAGTAACCTTTCTTGAGGTCTGGAGGTCGTGTGGAAGTGGCAGAAGGGTGGAGCAACAGTAATGGCGGCGGCAGACGGCGGCACAACTGCAGCAGCGGTGCTACAGTGTGGCAGTAGCAGCGGTACAGCAGCAGCAGTCCGCAGCAGCAGTGCAGTAGCAGTAGTGGCGAGCAGCAGCAGTACCTGGTGGCTGAGCAGCGGCGGCGGGCAGCAGTCCAGTGGTGGTGGTGTGGTGTTTTGGGTGGTTTAGTGAGGGAGAAGGTGGTGGGAGTGTGTAGGGTTTTAGATGAGAGTGATGATGGAGTGTGGGGTGGTGGCCGGCGGTGGAGGGGCTGGCCAAGGTGGTCGGCGGTTGAGGGAGAAAGGGGAGTGAAGGTGATGAAGTATTTATTTGTTTGGTTTTGTTTTTGGAAATTGTTTTCTTTTGTTTGTGAGAGAGAGAGTGTCACGTGGGTTTGTCTAGTGTGTGTATCAGATATGCAACAAAAGAAAGCAGGGAAATCACACTGCATTGATATAGGAGTAGTCAAGTGGGCTTGGGCTTGGGTTATCCGAAAATGGGGATGGGCTAAGCATGTGGGCTTATTTTTGGTTTACCAATTATGTTAGTCTACTAACATTACTAGTTAGTTGGCCCATATGTTTTTATAATGTCATATATATTATTCGTATAGATTTTTAGTTAGGAAACTAAAAATAATATGTCATGTTTTTATAATTCATATTTTTATAAATTGTGTAAATTATCATTATTGCATAAGAGCGTTCTTTAATCATTTAGTAACTATATAACGGCATATATTTCATATGGCACTTTTACTAACGAAAGAGATCTTAACTAGATACATATTGTCACATAAAAATTATATATCACAAAAATGCATATTATGGAGGTCCTCCTTGACCGGTCCACCAACCCGATGAATGTGTGTCGGCATCGTTATTTTATAACGACGTTTGATCATGGTTGACACATAAGGATTTAAATATCACATATTTAAATTTAACTTTCTATAAATAGCACATGAAAAGTAAACTTTCTAAGTTTGGCAAATCGAAATTTTGCGGGTGTCACATGAAACCTTTTTCTTTTTCTCAACTGGAGAAATAGATTTAACTTTCTTTGCAAAAGGTTTTGTATTTTGTCTAGGGCAGATGAAGTACCCTCAATAAAGTTTAATCTTGCATTAAAACTTTGAGATTGACGAGTCAGAATTTGAATCTGGCTCTCTAACCTGGACAAAATATTTTTTTCAGATGACACCTTAGCCTTTCCAGTCCTAGGCTTAGGTAGGGGATTGTCTGAGGCAAAGGTTTATTCCGATAAACCTCTTTAACTGGAGCAGTCATCTGGAATGCTCCAGTCTTGACCTCTGGGGATTGAACTGGGTAAAAATTGGTCTTGGGAGTTATAGGCTCATCATAAACAGTGGTGGGCCTGAACCCCTCTGGTAATCGATCGATTACTGGTATTAATGATGCTATATGAGTATTTCCATTTAAGTATGCACGTTTTTGAGTAGGAAATTGTTTTACTCCAGCATCATATGGCTTTTTGGTTTCTAGCCATGATTTAATCACCAGTTTTTCTTTCTCTAAAATGATCTCAAAATCTTGTTTTTCTTGAATCAATTGTTCAGTTACCAGAACCTGGGCTTGAAATGCCAGTTCAATGTCTTGAAGTTCTTTTAACTTTGATTTTAAGCAGTTATTTCAGAAGAATCTGTTTCTAGACCATTTACACAATCAGATCTAACAGTTTCTACAAAAATTAAATCAGAATTATGTAAGTCCTAACTTGATAGATGGTACTACTGAAGACACCTCAATGTCGATGGTGGAGTTACTTTGCAATATATGCACTGAAATGGAGATGACCAGTTGCAGTGTGTATATACCAAGTTCTAGATAGATTACTTATTTAAATGACAATAAGTAAAGAACAATGCAATAATACAAATAACTTGTAAGATAACTTGATGAGACAATATGTATTTTTCAATGTGTAATTTATTTATTGATGTTAAATAAATTACAAGGTTGATGCGGAACCAAGATAATACAAGAATGTAAATATCCTAACAACCTATGAAATACAATTGATCTACACTCGGAATTTCTCAGACAATCGAAACACTTAAAGTTGTGAAATGTTCCTTTTAGCGATTGAGAGAATATTGCACAAGTTCACCAAGAATATTGCAGGTTTGCAAAGTGTGAATTCTATCGAAGTGTATTCGAAGAAGTCTGAAGTGTGTTTTCACTTTGTGATTTCAAAACACTTAATATTCTTGTTGTGCAATGACTTGTATTTATAGGCAAAGTTAACATTGGGATGTTAACTTTAGCCGTACAAATATGGTTGAGAGCATTTAAGGAATAACATTTAATTCCTTAAAAAGCAGTGTAAAGTCGCATGTTAAAGCAACTTTAATCAACCACCTTTATGTACCTTTTGTTACTTAAATAATAAGATAAGGCTTATTATCCGGGTAAAGGTACATAAAGCATACAAGTCAATTCCTCGTAAGCAGTGTAAAGCTTTGTAAGGGCTTTCCACTGATGGTCTCCAGTTTGTAACTGACTAGAATGCCAACTGGGCTTCACTGCCATTGCCATTCTCTATCTTCCATTTGTTGTCTTCGACATCAACTGGAATGATTCTTCAACTGGTCAGTTCTCAACTGGAGGAAGTCTTCAGTTGCGTTGACTGTACGGTGCAACTGGACTTCAATATATTTCTGGACAAATCTTCTTGGTCACCAGTTTCACTGGTCTCCAGATGCAACTGGTGACTGGCAAGTGTAAACTGGTGACTGGCCAGTTCTAGGTGAACTGGTCCTAACAAATTCCCCCTATTTGTCTAGAAATATAGTCTAAGTCTTTTTCTAGTTCTTGTATCTATACAAGTGTGAACTATAGAGACTTGTTCGATTTAAATCTATCTAAGTTTCCAAGGCATTTTTATAGATCAATAAATGCCTTAGGTTTTTCTTTTAGGTTTGTTAGATTTTAATCTATTATCTACCTTGTGGTTACAAACTGGTAACTTCATTTATACAAGGAAATGAAATTTATACAAGTTACAGAATGTAAAACAAAATACAAGTAGATAACTGAAGAAAGAACTTAATGAGATGGCCCTTCGCCAGTTCTTCTTCTCTTGGTCACCAAAGAAATAGGCTGAGAGTCTTCAGGATCAATATTCAACTTTTGCTCAAGATTTTCTTTATGTTGAATTTTGCCCCTTAGAAAGTTTGCCCATGCTTTCTCAAACCTATTCTTTTGTGCCTTCGCATCCAAAACATTCACCATCTCCACCCATTCGTTGAACCCATATTGCATAGCACCAGGATTGTCAGTTTTAACCAGTGGCCCCCTGGTATAACTAACTTCGACTTGAAAAACTTTGGTGCCTGGCTTGATTGTTACATTTACACCATTAATAGTACCACTATGTCTTCTGGTTGACATGATCTGTGAGTAGTAGCTTCTAGCTTCAGATTCATTTGTAATTCTTATACTCCCAGCACCAGCAGCCAGTACAGCGGACTTGATGTCTTCATTTGAAACCTCGCCAGTTGGTTCAACGAATGTGCTAAGGTCAGCATCTCTAGACAGTGGTCTTCTTGGTTGTGGAATCCTTCTTGGTGGATTCAAACCTTCTTCACAACCTTCTTAACATTTTCAATTCGTTTAAGAATCCCACTGGCCCTATTCTCCTTGGCCTTCTCCACTGAAATATTCAAGCTTCTGGCATCGAATTCAGCTTCATCCTCAGGATAGTGTTGTCCAGTTCTATATCCAGCATTTCTTTCAATTGGTCAACTATCCTAGGATCATTCTTAATCCTAACATACTCCTCCTTAGTGATACCCAAAAGATTGGCATCACTCATATCAAGTAACTTGATTTTTGCAAGATGTGCCCTGGCTTCAGCTTGGTTTCTTTGTTTCATCTTCTTTCTGTCTGGCCAGTCTTCTGCTATCACTATCTGAAACTGGAGGAAGTACATCAGCATTACCAGTTTCAAGCATTACATCAGTGGCCGGCTGGGCAGATGCATCACCAGCTAAACCTTTGCCTTTATCCAAAACAACATTCCCCCTATCACCATCATCACCAGATCCACCAACTCTTTGCTCACCAGCTTCAGTACTGGTAGCCACAATCAATTCTCTTCCAGATGGAGTCCTTCTAGGTGCAACTGGTGGAAGGACTGCACTTCTTTCCCCCTTGGCAGCATCTAGACCTGCCCGAATACCTTCTCATTCAGAGGGGTGAGATGGCAACCGGTCAAGAGGCTGCCATGACTGCATGTCCTTACACTCTTTGAAGATTCCACACATCATCCTGAAGGATCTCCACAAATGGTTCGTCTCCTTTGACTGAATCAAGACATTTGCACTAACTTGTTCTTGACCAGTTTTTAGTTCATTTAAAATTTTGGAGTCTTCATCCAAACCGGAGACAACCTTATCCTTCACTTCATCATCCTTCTTCTTCAGATTTTCTACTTCAGTTGTCAGTCTATCTAAAGATTGAGCATGTAGAGATACCTGGGTGTTCAAACTTTCAATGCTGTCTCTCAACTGGTTGATCTCACTGGTGAGTGGGGCCAGATCAACCTGAGGAGTGGCCAGCTTGGTGATCTCAGATATCACCCTTTCAACCAATTGTGCTTCTCTAGCACCCAGCGTATCCTCTATTTTCTGACCAACCGAAGTCATCAACTGCTCTCCAAGTCCAGTTACATCTAGGCCAGGTTTTTCAATCAATTCCTTAACCTGCCTTTCAATCTCTTTCAAATCAACTTCTGAAGTTCTAACAGTGTTTCCCAGCAAGTTAGAGATTGAGGTTGTAACCTTGGAGTGAGTTAGGTCAAAGGCTTCCTTTAAAGTACCAACCAGATTGTTGCAGCCAGTGACCAACTCATTTAGCTTTTTAAACACCAAGTCTTCATTAGATGAAAACTTGTTTATCCCCAGATCAACCACTTTGATGTTTGTCAGGTGATCCTTGTGGTATCTGGAGAATGACTTGGTGTTTTTGTCAAGTGTCTTCTGAATCTCCTCCACCCTGATTAGAAGGTTTTGGAGATCGGCTTGAAGTGAGACAACTTGACTGTCCAGTGACGAAGGAGAAGGTGTCACTGGACCAGCAGCAGTTACTACTGGAGCAACTGGAGGAGGCAAACTTAAGGAAGTCTCCCCAGTTGTCAAACCAGCAGTTGAAGATATAATAGGAGTGGTGGATGAAGAAAGGACTGGAAAATCAAAGTGTTGTTCATGCTGAGAATGCTCAGGTGTGAACAACGGCGTCGGTGGGGGTGGCATTTCTCGAGCAAGTGAGAATTGCCCAGTTGGTAAAGGAGCGATATATGTTTGGAAAGATATATCAGTAGGCACATTTTCTTGTGAGGGTGAAAGTGAAATTGATGCGTCTGGAAGGGAGACTGGAGATGAAGGGTCTTGAGCTTGTACAGAAGCATCAAGAATCTCCAAGTCTGTTTCAGTACCTTCAGAATCCGAAGATTCTATAAGGATTTCCTCGTCATTAACATTCATATCCAGATCCATGAATGTAACTGAGGGCTGACCAGTTTCCTGGTCAGTCTCCAGATGACCTTCCCAAGTTTCCTGGATGGGTGCATCTGTTGGTGGATCAGATACCGAAGTATCTTCACCAGGGATAGATGTAATTGGGGTTGCTTCAGTTATGGTTGCTCTATCCTCAACCACAACATTAGACGAACTAGAGGGTCCCTCATTATTTTGAGGCCCGCCCAGTTGCCTTTCTGACTCACCTTCAATAGGTGCATCAGTTGAAGCGAATGCCAGTTGCATTCGTTCAGAAATTTCGACCTCTCCAGCTTCAGATACTAGAGAGTCTAAATTCCATAGCATATCTGGAGCAGTGTACGGTGAATCTGTACTATTATAAGCTTCTCTGCCCAGAATATGCTTAAAACAAAGAGAGAGGAACCTTGAAAAGGGGATACACACACCCCTTGTGCCCTTCAGCTTTTGGACCAGGCTTCTAAACAAAATATCTGCAAAGTCCACTCTCAATCCGTTCCACAAGCAGTAAGCCATTTCTGCTTGTGAGGAGTTAATATGGTCAAGTCCACCAGAACTCCCACCCATGCTCTCCACCAGGTGGATGAAAAAAATACCTCCATGAAGGTGTAAGGCCCTTCATGGTCATCGCACCTTTCGTTTTCAACACCCCATTGTCCAAGCACTCCTTGTGTCCCATTTCAAGAAGTACTTGACAAAAATTTATGTTTGGGGGTAAGACGACTGGAGATTCACCCTCTCTCCAGTAATTGAGGCGTAAGGCATCCCTTAATACATCGGCGGACAAGGTACACTGGATTGTTCCATCCTTTAATGTGAAACTGATGGAGGAACAATCAGAAGAAAGACTGGCAGTGTACCAGAACTCACACAAGTAGTTGTGAAACAACTTGCGTGGGTTAAGAGAGAATGAGGGTCCTATTGGAGAATCCTTCAAAAACTTTTGAATTCTACCAATAAGGGTATCGGACCCTTGAGATCCTCGTAAGCTTGCCATCGGATTATTTGGATTTAGTTTGATGACAGAGGCATTACTAGGAGCACCAGATGCCGGTTTGACATCTGGTGAAGGAGCATATGGAACAGTCAAGAGATTTACATCTCTTGAACGAGATGATCTAGGAGCCATAGGAAATTGAAATTGAAAATTTGGGAATTAGGGTTCTTGATTTGTGAAGCAGAGAGAAGAATGAAGCAATTTTGATGATTGGGAAGTAAATGAAGGAATGTAAGAGAAAGAAGTAAATGAGTTCGGAGTAAATAAGGGTATTTATAAAGGGATTCAAGATCCCAATGAAACACCAAAATTATATTTTAATAACCAAAATCCTTTTTGTAGATATTTTCACAAAGTTGGTTTGAATTTTGAAATAAATAATAATTTGCCATGTCAACATTAAATGCTACCATGTTAGCATTAAATGCTACCACGGCTTATCTTACCCACGCGCCAACTCACTTTTTGTTTTCCCAATACAAACAGTTGTCAAGTACTAAAATGGCTTGAAACACGTCAGATCACAATACCAAGTGGTTTAAAACACTCGAGTATTATCACGTGTCACAAATATTAACCAAGTATTTTTCACGTTATAAAAATTAGACAAGACTGAATCTGGTAACTGGAGGATCAGTCCAGTACCAGTTTCCAACTGGAGAGTTCTCCAGTTGCATTTTCAAACAAAAAACGAATTTTAGTCAGAAAATTATTTTGAGTCTTTCCCCCTAAAATGATGATCCAGAAATCAATTAGTGCCAAGATAGTATCACAAAGGCGTTCGATAGCCTGGCGAGCAAAGATTATCTGGACCTCCTCAACTGGAGAACTTCATCAGTGTCATTGACGCGTTCAATAATAAAGAAAGCTCCAGTTAAGGATTTAACATTCCCAGTTCGCTGATGAGATGTTTAAAGGTTTTCTCATCGAGAGGTTTTGTAAAAACATCAGCTAACTGTTTGTCAGTGGGGATGAAATGAATTTCAATGTCTCCTTTCATAACATGATCTCGAATGAAATGATACCTGATGTCAATATGCTTTGTTTTGGAGTGCATCACTGGGTTGTGAGATATAGCAATTGCACTCTGCCTCAGCAGTGGACATAGAGACTGAAGCCTGCTTCTTGCTGGTCCAACTTACCAGTTTTCCTCCAAGGAAATGACAACCACCAGTTGTTGATTTTCTATCTATCTTACAACCTGCATGATCAGAATCTGAATAACCCATTAGATCTAATCCTGAGCCTTTGGGGTACCAAAGACCAAGATTAGGACACCCTTTCAGGTATCTAAATATATGCTTTACAGCATGCAAATGTGATTCTTTAGGGTTAGCCTGAAACCTGGCACATAAACATGTTGCAAACATTATATCTGGTCGACTGGCAGTTAAGTACATCAGTGAACCAACCATACCTCTATAGTCAGTTATGTTAACTGGTTTGCCAGTTGGGTCAGAGTCTAAATTCAATGGTGCTGCAATAGGTGTGTTTTTCGATGGGATTGAATCATATTTGTATTTTCTTAACAAATCTCTGACATATTTTCCTTGGTTTATGAAAATTCCATTTTCAGTTTGCTTAATCTGAAGACCTAAGAAAAATGTTAATTCACCCATTAAACTCATCTCATACTCAGATGACATGATTTTAGAAAACTTTTTACACATTGCATCATCAGTTGAACCAAAAATAATGTCATCAACATAAATTTGTACCAATAAGATATTACCTCTTTCTTTCAAGATAAGCAAGGTATTATCTATTGCACCTCTTTGAAAGCCATTTTTAAGAAGATGTTTAGTTAGAGTATCATACCAGGCTCTTGGGGCTTGTCTTAGACCATACAATGCTTTGTTCAGTCTATAAACCCAATGAGGATGCTTCTCATCAATGAAACCTGGAGTCTGCTTAACATAAACTTCTTTTTCCAATGTTCCATTAAGGAAAGCACTTTTGACATCCATCTAGAAGACCTTGAACTGCAGATGGGCTGCATAAGCCAAAAATATTCTTATGGCTTCAAGTCTTGCAACTGGAGCAAAAGTTTCATCAAAGTCAACGCCCTTTGCTTGACAATAACCCTGGGCAACTAGTCTGGCCTTGTTTCTTACAACATGGCCATCTTCATCCATTTTGTTTCGGTAGACCCATCTGGTACCAATAGGTTGTTTCTTTAACCCTGGTGGACAAGGAACAAGCTCCCAAACATTGTTCCTTTCAAACTGGAGGAGCTCTTCTTGCATAGCTTCCACCCAGCTTGGGTCTGCCATAGCCTCGTCAATCTTCTTTGGTTCAATTAAAGATAAGAAGGTGACGTTTAAGCATTACTCACTGGTGGCTCTTCTAGTCTGAACCCCACTAGTTGGATCTCCCACAATCTGCTCAATTGGATGTGCTCGAGTCCATCTAGTGTATTGACTAGGCAGGTGAACTACAATATCAGTGCAAGTCACCTGGCGATCTTCTTCAGTTGCAACAGCTTCTGGAGAAGGATCAGTCCAAACAACTTCTACATCCTCATCAGAGTCAATGAGGTCTCGATTGGCATCATGAAATTCTTCATTAGAAGGCATTTCATGAAGAACTGGAGAAGTAGGTGTTTGAACTGGTGCTGATATTGGAGTGGCACGTACATCAGATCCAAGCACCAATTCTTGTGGTAAGTTGAAATTGATGGAGGGATAGAATGATGTGTCACTGGTGGTGTTCTTCTTCTTAACTAGTTCCAATTTGTTGTAACTGGAAACATCTTCTACTGAAACAACTGACCGATGAACTTGGTCAGTTTCACCAAAGTTGATTGGAACGACTGGATTAATATCAAGGCTTGGTCTCTTGTTGATTGCTTCAGTTGACTCATCGAATGTGACATGAATTGTCTCATGAACCTTTTGGAGTCTATAATTATAAACTCTAAAGGCCTTTCGAATATCTGAATAACCTAAAAATACCCCTTCATCAGCTTTTTCATCAAACTTTCCAAGCTGACTGGAATCGTTTAAGATATAAACTGGACAACCAAATACATGGAAATATCCAATATTTGGTTTACGATTCCTGAGTACTTCATAGGCAGTCTTCTTATGTCTCTTGATGTAGACTGACCGGTTTTGGGTGTGACAAGCAGTTGCAACTGCCTCAGCCCAAAAACTGGTGGGAAGACCAGATTCAGATAGCATGCTTCTGGCTGCTTCTATCAGTGTACGATTCTTTCTTTCAACAACTCCATTTTGCTCTGGAGAGTGAACTGATGAGAAGTTTTGAGAGATGCCAGTGTCATTGCAAAATGTTTCAAGTACCTTATTTTAAAATTCAGTACCATTATCACTTCGCAACTGACAAACTTTTCGAGTATACTTGAGCTCAATTCTTTTAATGAGAGAGATGATTTCAGCAGGTGCATCACTTTTGGATCTGGTGAATTCATCAACCACAACTAGAGTGTACTTCTTTCCAGCTCTAGTTTGAACATTCACTGAACCAAAGAGATCCATATGTAGCATGTGAAGAGGTTCAGTGATGCTAAAATTTTGCCTAGTTTTGAAACTGGCTCTTTTCTGCTTGCCCATCTCACACCCTGGACATGGTTTTTCTTTATTGAAAGAAATTTGAGGTATCCCATCAACCAGTTGTTTGCGAGACAACTTGTTGATATTCTTAAAATTAAGATGGGATAATCTTTTATGCCATAGCCAGTTGGTGTCCTCATCAGCTTTGGTATAGAAACATTGCTCTTTTGGAGCTGGTTCCATATCCATGATGTACACATTTCCTTTTCTTGGTCAAATCATCACCACTTTCCAATCCTTGTTAAATATGGTGCCTTGAGCAATATCGAACAAAACTCTGAAGCCATCATCACAAAGTTGGCTGACACTGATCAGGTTGTATTTCAAACCATTCACAAATGCAACTTTTTTGAATTCGACTTGTCCATTATTGAGCACACCATATCCTTCAGTCTTTCCAGATTGATCGTTACCAAACGTCACTGTCGGTCCATCTTGGACAGTGAACTCTTCCAGTAGGGGCTTACATCCGGTCATAGTCAGGCCAACAGCGCTGTCCAGATACCAGATATTCTTCTTTCGATTACCCTACACACACACAAAAATCATTAGTTCTTTTTGTGAACCCATCTTTTCTTGATGGGTTCGCTGGACTTCTCTACAGAAGTCACAGTAGATTGTTGTGGTGTTGAACTGGAGGCTGCATCTGGAGCTTTTTCACCAGCTCCAGGTGTAGGAGTAAAAACGATTGGTACTAGACACTTACTCGCCTTATTTTTACCAGATTTTGTTCCAGATGGAACATTCTTTAGTTTAGGTATTGAAGGGAGTGGTTTAATATTTTGTTTGAAAACTGGAGGTAATAAACCTCCTTCCAGATTGTTAATCCGGGCAGTACAACTCTGAACCTGCCGAGATAAAAGTTGGAGTTGACTTTCCAGATTAACCAAAATATTATTTTCTTCAGGCAGTTGAACCTTGAACCTTGGTTCAACTGGAGCTTTAGTCTGTCTGGTCTTGGGTACCTTAGACTTTTGAGGTAAAGGCTTGTTACCAGTGGCCTTTTTGACTGGAGCTTTAGCCTGTTTGGCTCCAGTTTTAACCTCAATGGGGGTGGTCTCAAAGGTTTCAGTTTCAACAGCCTTAGGTTGATCATAAGGTGTTTCAACCTTGAGAGCTGGAGGCAATGCATGAAGATCTGGTATGAGAGCTGCCATCTCCAGATCTCCAGATTTCCATGCATTCTTTTGGGCATCGATAGTTCTTGAAAATGCATCATAGTTTTTACCAGATGCTTTTACCCGACTTGATAATCTTTTGTTCTTTTTCAAGATCAGAAAATAGTTTTTGATTATCAAGTTCTAAAGCCTCAATCTTTAAAACTGACTCCTTGAGAGCCAACTGGACACTTTGTAAATCATTAAGTTGTGGCTTAACGTTGTTCAGTTCAATTAAGATAGTGTCAAGATATCTTTCACTATCCGCTCTTACAGTTTCCACAAAAGCTAAATCACCACTTAATGATTCAGCCAGGTCCAGTTTTAGTTCAGGGTCAATCTGGTGATCATAATCACATACCTTTTTCAAGATGATGTCCACCCATCTTCCAGTGATGACATCTTCTTTTGCCACGTGCTGCTGCTGTTGATCTTCCAAGGCCATGAAACACATGTCCCTTTCCTCTTCTTCATCAACTGATGAGTCATCAGAGTACTCCCATTTTCCCTCAGTTTGTGCCATTAAGCACTGATCCTTTTTCTTTTCCATGGACAGGAGGGCAATCTGAGCCTTAAGCTTCTTGTATTTTGTTAGGTCCAGATTTAGTCCAGATTTACTGGACTCGCTCCAGACTCGACTACTGGAGACTTTCTGAAGATCTGTCCAGAAACGTGTTCTACTGGACCTACTCCAGACTTGGAATCTGGAGTCCCTCTGAAGATTTGTCCAGAAATAATGGAAGATCAGTGAGCAAAATACTTGTATAGGAAATCTGGAGTATTCTCCAGATGAGCTCACTGGACTTCACCCCAGTCCAGATCAACTCTACTGAAGACATTCTGACTGAAGTCAAAGACTGAAGTCTGAAGAAAGACGATTGACAAATGGCGGAGTCCACTGGAAAGTCGTAACAGATCTGTACACTAAAGGATTGTTAGTGTTCTAGACCCTACAAGTCTGAACACTGATATCGAAGATTGACTTATGCCTTTACACACTTTCCAAAGAACAATCCACTTGTTCTTTACCAAAGTATACGTGTGTAAAGATGGTTGGATAAAAGGATACATAGTCATATTGATGTGACTTTATCCTTATTCCTTATCCAATACATTTAATGTTCTTGTCGGATCATTAAATGTATGCAACCATATTTGTACGGACAAAATTCACTGGTGAATTTTGTTGCCTATAAATACAAAGTCATTTCTTGAGAAAAATACTTTTAAGCATACACTTTGCATTAAAGTAAATTTGTCCAAATACTCTCGATCTTAAACTGGGATACTTCACAACTTTAAGTATCTCGATCCAAAAGAGTTATTTGACAAATATAGATCATTTGTAACTCATAGGTTGTTTGGATACATACTTATTTGTATTATCTTGATTCCGCAACAACCTTGTGTTTTATTAACATCATAAATAAAATACACAATTGAAAAATACATAATGTTCCACTTTACTTGTTTATTGCTTTAAGTCTTGTATTACTTTGTTTATATATTCTTGCATTTATTTACAAGTAATACTAGTCCATTCTAGTGATTATTAGACTTGTTGTATTTTACACTTTCCTGGTTAACCATCGAACTTAAGGGACTCACATTTGGTATTAGAGCAGAAGGCTAAACATTGCCTAGATCTGTTTCTTGATGGCTAACCAAGAAAATACACAAGGTTTTAGTCTTGGTCCCGATCCTAATGCAAATATTAATGATCTTAATGAACCAAGATAAGAAAGAATGCTGGTGCTCTGGAGATAGAGTACAGAAAGTGACTTACTGGTTTACCAAAGTTGACTGCCAGACAGATCAAAGCAATCAAAGATGCTGATGTAAGCAATTTCATTCTTCTGGACACTTCTCGAAAAATAAAACATCGTCAAGAACTCCAATCTGCTGTAGAGCAAAGGAGAGTGTCCAAGGAAACTGAATCATTGATCCAGCAAGCCAAGCTGAAAGAAAAATACAATGAGATGTTGAATTTCAGGGCTGATGCCAGAAGGATCACTGGTGCTGAAATCAAATTGGTTGAAGATCATGAAGGCATGTCTAAGTTTGAAGTAAAGTTGACCAGGGAGGGTAACTTTACTGATGAGAGGAAA
Organism: Erigeron breviscapus; assembly: GCA_034093135.1. Classification (NCBI taxonomy): domain Eukaryota; kingdom Viridiplantae; phylum Streptophyta; class Magnoliopsida; order Asterales; family Asteraceae; genus Erigeron; species Erigeron breviscapus. The sequence continues at coordinate 163,318,787 of CM067168.1, read as the reverse complement.
AGTACTTCAGTCCAAGCCTTTGGATGGAGTGAACTGAAGGAAATCGCTTTAACGTTCTGGGGGAAGACAAATGTGTCGACTGATGTTAAGGCATTTCTGAAAAGGGTGGAAAAGGTATGGAGAAGAAAGCAACAGATGGAAGTTGCAATGGGCATAAGATCACCAGATTCAATACCATCTTCTCCATCACCAAAGAGAAAGGCTACTGAAAATGCTCCAGAAAGGACATCGAAAAGAAGGGCCTGACTCTTATTGTTTACTTATTGTAAATTATTGTCTTATGAAAATTGTAAACTATTTATCAGTTGATGTATGTAATAATAGTTGCAATTTTTGATTCATATAAGTACATGATCAGATTTAGTCTAAGTTAGAACTTAATTGATGAACTGAAAACACTCATGATCTATAAAGTGTTTTCCAGTAACTTAGATTTTTTAGACAAATCGAAACTTGTGTTTTTTCAAGCATACAAAATGTATAGATTCAAGCTTGAAAACACTTGCATTATTTCTAAACAAATAGGGGGAATTTGTTAGGTCCAGATTTAGTCCAGATTTACTGGACTCGCTCCAGACTCGACTACTGGAGCCTTACTGAAGATCTGTGCAGAAACGTGTTCTACTGGACCTACTCCAGACTTGGAATCTGGAGTCCCTCTGAAGATTTGTCCAGAAATAATGGAAGATCAGTGAGCAAAATACTTGTATAGGAAATCTGGAGTATTCTCCAGATGAGCTCACTGGACTTCACCCCAGTCCAGATCAACTCTACTGAAGACATTCTGACTGAAGTCAAAGACTAAAGTCTGAAGAAAGAAGACTGACAAATGGCGGAGTCCACTGGAAAGTCTTACCAGATCTGTACACTGGAGGATTGTTAGTGTTATAGACCCTACAAGTCTGAACACTGATATCGAAGATTGACTTATGCCTTTACACACTTTCCAAAGAACAATCCACTTGTTCTTTACCAAAGTATACGTGTGTAAAGATGGTTGGATAAAAGGATACATAGTCATATTGATGTGACTTTATCCTTATTCCTTATCCAATACATTTAATGTTCTTGTCGGATCATTAAATGTATGCCAACCATATTTGTACGGCACAAAATTCACTGGTGAATTTTGTTGCCTATAAATACAAAGTCATTTCTTTGAGAAAAATACTTTTAAGCATACACTTTGCATGAAAGTGAATTTGTCCAAATACTCTCGATCTTAAACAGGGATACTTCACAACTTTAAGTATCTCCATCCAAAAGAGTTATTTGACAAATATAGATCATTTGTAACTCATAGGTTGTTAGGATACATACTTATTTGTATTATCTTGATTCCGCAACAACCATGTGTTTTATTTAACATCATAAATAAAATACACAATTGAAAAATACATAATGTTCCACTTTACTTGTTTATTGCTTTAAGTCTTGTATTACTTTGTTTATATATTCTTGCATTTATTTACAATTAATACTAGTCCATTCTAGTGATTATTAGACTTGTTGTATTTTACACTTTCCTGGTTAACCATCGAACTTAAGGGACTCACATATTTTGCTTTGTAGCTATTGTTAGAAATCCAAAAATAGTGATAAATTGTAATCTAGATTAGAGGAATTTCTTGTTGTTAATTCATAGATAAAATGATTACTAAGGTTGAGGGGCTAATTGTGACAATTAGCATAATTGTAGAATTAGACTATAAATAGCCCTCTCATACCTTAGTAATAAGAACAACAATTACATAACAATTACACATAATCTTTATACAAGGGAATTCACACACAGTTACCTTTGATTCTCTCTCAAAACACACACAAACACCAAGAACACACACTATCCAAACCGCCATTGATGAATTGAATTCAGTGATAGAAATCGTGTTATAACAAGTGGTATCAGAGCAAAACATCAATCTGATGACGATCCATAACTGAATTCAATCACAAATTCAACAAAATCAAAATTATTTACAATTCTGTTCGTAATTTTTTTTTACCTACTGGTTCATCAAAATTCACACTTCAAATCACATAAAATCACAGTTATTTGTTCACCAATAGATTCGTGGTTATTGATAACATAATTCTGTCAAGTTTCAAGTTCCAATTCAATCTAAATCTCGAGATTGAATTTTGAGTTTTGGCGCGAATTTTGAGGGATTTGAATATGTTGTGTTTTGTGTTGAATTTTGTTCATAAACTTGTTGCGGACATGAATTCAATCAGTTTGCAAGTGATTTCAAGTTCAAACTCCTAGTAATTCGAAAGTTATTGAAGCTTTAAAAAGTTGTCAATGGAGTTTTTCTGGAAAACTGATAAAATGAAGAAGATGACACCAAAACGATCTTCACTAGGACGACCTTCCTAAGATCGTCTTAGTCGCTTAAAGATCGTTTTTCATTTTTGTGCATTGTGGCTTTTAG